>KL285348.1:9584-25567 GCA_000699545.1 Podiceps cristatus
CGCTGAACAGTCCACCCATCAAATCCATAACTCGCTAATGTAGAGAAGGATTTTGGGAGAGGGGGGGGGGGTGTCAAAGGCCTTACCAAAGTCCAGATAGATGACATCAGTAGCTCTTCCCTTGTCCACTGATTTAGTTGCTTCATCACAGAAGGCCACTAGGTTGATCAGGCAATTAGGAAGAATAGAATGTAGCAGCAATATAGTTTGTATACTGAATTTACCTAGCAGGTAGTTCAAAGGTTTTCAGGAGAAAACTTGAATATATACATAGGTAAGACAAGGTGAAGGCTTTTGCTTAGAGCAAAGCAAAAGCATCAGTGCAGTTTTAGAAAATCTCTATGTACCTCCATTTTTTTCTTCCGTTCTACCATCTTCTGTACAATTGCTACTAAACTGTGCTTTATTTCAATAAGAAAGGTAGCTTGGGAATCTAGCTGGAGTTTCCCAGCCTGTTTGCAAATACATATAGAGAAAGTCTAATAAAAATGAGTTCCAAGGTTCTGAGTTCTGATCAGGTCCTGGTAGCTTACCCTATGATTGCCTAGTGTCGTTTGAGAGGTCTTGACCCATTTGTCACAGTTGTGCTACAGCAATGCAGGCAATGTGGTAGCCTTGGACTTAGCACAAGTGTGATGAGCCAGGATATGATTTTGCATGTACAAGTAATTTGGCTTGTGTTGCAGCCTAGGATCTTCTGTATACCCCTTTGCTTCTCTGGTTGGGGCAGAAAGAAGAGGATCAATGAATTCTATTGCTAGTGCTTTCTCTGTCCTGAACCAAACTGCAGTGCCTTCATCCAGCTGCAAAACCAGTGGAGACCCAAGGTATCCTGAGGGAAGGAAACTGTTTTGAGATATCCAAGACTTCTCCAGTGGTTTATTTTCATAAAGGGATTAGTCAAGACACTCTTGATTCTTACTCAAAACCTGTTGTGATTGTATTTGGTGATGTCTATATATCCATGTTTGCACATGATGAAAAGGTATCTTAAAACCATACACATAAAGGTACAATATAGCTACCATTAAAGCTTTCTTATTGGGGGAAATATCCACTGCTACCTGACCATGGTATCTATTTTCCTCCTGCCTTCCCAGCAACCTTCCCTGTTGCTTTTTTTGTCTGTTCTTGAGAAGGTTAATATAAGATATAATGCCTTTAATGGTGTTCAGAAGGCACCTGTCACATATGGGACACTACTAGGTGTAACACATAATGATGATGATCAGCCTCAGAACTTGAAATGATGTGATAGTAAATGTGAAGCCTGTAGATTCCCAGTTCCTCTAAAACCTGACAGTTATCTTGAATCTTTAAGTAGAAGAGCTGAACTGTAAAAAGAGCTTCGTGTGAATGCCTGGCTATTAAAATGAGTAGGTGTCTAATATCTAAATTATTTCAAAGATCTAAAAAAAAAAAAGTTTACAAGTCCTTTTTAACAAGACTCTCATATTTGGACTGGTACTTTATCAGTGCCATATATACTAAAACACATGTAAATGTTACCCGTATTATGATTTTGTTGGTAATTTTTTTTAACATCTTTGTTGGCAACATGGACAGTGGGATTGACTGCACCCTTAGCAAATTTGCTGATGACACCAAGCTCTGTGGTGCGGTCAACACGCTGGAGGGAAGGGATGCCATCCAGCAGGACCTTGACAGACTCAAGGAGTGTGTGAACCTCTTGGAGTTCAACAAGGCCAAGTGCAAGGTCTTCCACATGGGTCAGGGCAATCCCAAGCAAGAATAGATGCTGGGTAGAGAATGGATTAAGAGCAGAGCTGAGAAGAAAGACTTGGAGGTATTGGTTGATGAGAAGCTCAACGTGACCTGGCAAGGTGCGCTCGCAGTCTAGGAAGCCAACTGTATTGTGGGCTGCATCAAAAGAAGCATGACCAGCAGGTTGAGGGAGATGATTCTCTTCCTTCACTCTCATGAGACCCCACTTGGAGGGGTCAATTCAATGGAGGCATTCAATTCTGGGGCCCCCAACAAAAGAACAACATGGACCTGTTGGACAGGTCCAGAGGAGGGCCACGGAGTTGATCAGAAAGATGTAACCCCTCTCCTATGAAGACAGACTGAGAGAGTTAGTCTTGTTCAGCCTGCAGAAGTGAAGGCTCCAGGGAGACCTAGCAGCCTTCCAGTACCTAAAGGGGGCCTATAAGAAAGCTGGAGAGGGACTTTTGACAAGGGCGTGTAGTGATAAGACAAGGGGTAATGACTTCAAACTGAAAGAGGGTAGATTTAGATTAGATATATAGAGGAGAATTCTTCGTGGCGAGGGTGGTGAAGCACTGGAACGTGTTGCCCAGAGAAGTTATGGATGCCCCATCTCTGGAAGTGTTCAAAGCCAGATTGAATGGGGCTTTGAGCAACCTGGTCTAGTGGAAGGTGTCCCTGCGCATGGCTGGAGTTTGTAACTAGACGATCTTTAAGGTCCCTTCTAATCCAAACCATTCTAAGATTCTGTTTTCAGTTACTTCTTAATTATACATAGCCCTTTACTTAAGCACTTTGTAAAAATAGAGGTACTTAAAAAAAAATGGGAAGATATCAGGAGGAATAAATATATTGCTCTGCAAGTTCAGCCTTTGATGTAACGTGCAACCCATTGGATTAAAAGCAGTAGGCATCACAGGGCAACTGCACTCGCTAATCACTGCCTCAGCAAAAGAGATCAACTTTGTTGCTAGCTGGCTGCAGGAAGAATAGTAAATCTCTTCATAGACTTTATTCAGTTCACAGCTTGATCACTATTGTTTCACCTTTCCTCCGAAAAACAGGAATGCTCTTCGCTCTGTCCAGGAAACAGAAATTGTTCATGAAATTTCCTAACTATATGCTTTAAGTGCATGAACAATATAGTTTATGCACACTGGTTCCTAAAATAAAGTACTGTTATAGCGTGGTGGTTGCAATGAATATTCATATTGAAAACTGTGGGGAGGGAGGTGAGTTGCTTTTTGGTTTGGGGGGGGGTGTTTGGTTGGGGTTTTTTGGTGTGTTTTGGGGTTTTTTTTTTTGGGGGGGGTGTGTTTTTTTTAAGACAGCCTCTGATAGATGACTGTGCTGCTTTATGCATTACAGTTTCTGTACTTTGTTATCTGTGAAGAGTGCCATAATATAACTTTGAAGGTAGAACTGCAGGCAGGCATCTTGTGAAAGATGAGCCTCCTGGGATACTGATTGCATTACCATGCTAAACAAAATTGCTGTAGCAAAAATGTTTAGCCAAATCTCCGTAGAAAAGGGTAACATTCATTCAAATGCATTTTCAAAAGGAATCTTCTGAAATGGAGGAAGTACCTAAATATGCCTTTGAAATAACTAAGTATACAGAGGGAAAATGAAAAATATTTTTTTCTTGACATACCATTTTGCTTTCAAGCTTTAGAGTTTTAATTTTATTAAGGATGAAAGTGATGCCCTAAATACTTATTGTCACCCAGTATGTCTCTGTGCTAAAAAGAAAAGTCTTTCTGTCTAGAGCCAGGTTTGGAAAGATAGATTTGGAGGAAAAATTGGGCCTACAGCAAAGAACTGTCATGCTGGGGCTGTGGGACAGACAGTTCCCATGGGAGGGACAGAGATGCAGGCATATTCTTGTTGGAGCAAATACCCTTCTCCATTGACTTCGGTGATTCGGTCATATGCCTTACAAAAGGAAAAGACTGCCTCAAACGTGAGCTACAGGCAGTCAAGTCTGTAACACCAAGTGTGTAGCTGCTAGTACAGCCTTTCGCAGCCAGTCACTAGATAAAAGTAAGTTTAAATGCTTTCTTTGATTGTGCATGTTTCTTCTCTAGCTCTTAACCTAATAAATTCTGAGTTATAATTTGAATGTGATTGTTATGATCAGTTATGTGATCTGACTGCCTTGTGAAGAGGAAGAAATGGCTTTAATTCAGAAGTATTCCAGCTCACAAAACGGGTTTTGGAAGGTGCTGAATCCTTGCCTGCATCAATTTTTCCGATCCTGTTAACATACTGCTATTAAATAACGAAATCTAAGGTTTATGATGGTTCTTTGTAAATCAGTGGCAAGAAAAGTGAAAGTACAACAAACACACTGTTAATTTAAGCCAGAGTTTCCAAAACTGTGTCACGCATATAGTTGCATTTAAATGAGTATGTTCTAGACATGCAATTAAGTTGGTTGTGGTGCAACTAATGAAATACAAGTATTGTTTTTTCACATACATTCTCCTGAGCATTCAGACTTTAATATATTATTGTGCTTAAGGCAGGGCCTTTAAATACGGGGTGGGAGGGTGGGGATTTGTTATTGCCTGTTAGTCTCAAACATAGGAAAGAATAATATTGCTATAAAATGCTAAGATATTTTGATACAGAGGGGATAAAAGCTGTTCAATTAGCTATTATTTTAAATGATAAATTATAGCATATCACTCTTCCAAAATAAAACAGTAATAGCCATTTGTAAAAGTGTCGTGTAATTATTACTGGGGTTTTCTTGCTTTTTGAAATCAGTATACTTGTTGCAAATAGTTCTCTACACTATTTTTTTGTTTTGAGCATATAGATGCCTACCCATCAAAGTTAGGGTCATTGATTTTGATGTCACAAAACACCTTTTCGGGAATTTTCCTTTGTAAAGACATTTCTCTGCCTTGATATTTTAGTGTACTTCCAGGATCCTGACTGATTGGCCTATGAGTCATATTAAGGTCACGTATTTGGTAGTCAGAAGGTCTGAAGTTTGCATCCTTTCGGAACAGAGGCTAGGTAGAGATGACAGCTAAACAAGCTGCATTATTTTGGAAAGGGCTAATTCTTGGAGAACTGAGAACAGTTATGTTGTGGAAGAGACTACTAATACTTGAATGGAAGGGAATACAGCTTCAAATAGGTTGAGCTGTACCTGGCCTGGGGTATTAGCTGCTTCATGCTAACAGAGACAGCATAGCAGAGAACTTGGTCATCTATAGTAGATGAACCAAATGCTGGAGTCATTTTATGTGGCAATGAATAAACATATATTTATTTATATATCTCTTTATAGATATATATAGTGAGAGAGGGACAGAAAGATAAATATGCTTATATTTAAGTGGTTTAAAAGTATAGTGTAGGACACAAGCACATAGGATTTTGACAGGTGTTACAATAAATATTTAGACTGATTCCTACATTTTCTTAGGGATCATGAATAATGCCAGCCTAATAAAAGCATGTCCAAGGAAAGAAAAGCATCCTTGGAGGACAGAGGCAGACCTGTGCATTCCTGTTCTGCAGTCCTAGGCTCCTCTCCTACTGTAGCAGAGTGTAGGGGGGCTTAGGTAGAGAAGAGCTGCTGTGTGAAATCCTGTACTTCACTGATGATGTGACTTTACAAGGGAGTCCAGATGTTCTTGTTTAAAGTCTGTCTCTGAAAACCACCCCTTTTTCCCTAGAGGGATGATAACCATAGGCAATAAAAAGCATTATCTAAAGGGAAGTGGGAGACTTACTACTCTCTGAGTGGGAAGAAAAAGTAATCTATAAAATGTTTCCATGGTAGTGGTTTTCTGTCTCTCTTCCAGACCTTCAGAATATTCCAGTTTAGTAATACCTATTATCTGCTTCTGCTTCTTCATTTCTTCAACTAACGTGCATTGAAAAAGTTCATTTATCCACCTGGGCTCAATGGAGCTTATACACCCTATGTATTCCTGTTAAAGGCTGAACTTATTTTTATATTACTTCAGGTTTTCAATGAACCTTGCTTCCACGTATTTCACAGCATTAGGACCACTTCAGTGTTAAACAGAATTCTCATATCACACCTCCTCTCCTCCCCCCATAAAACTTTAAAATGCAGCTTTTCTACACTGTATGAAACCTTGTGATATGAGTTACATAACCAATTTGATATTGGATTTATGGTATTTCTAGGAAATAACACCAGTGCTAATTTTCCAGTGTTTTACTCCCACTATTAGATGTACTAGCAGGTGTTGCTACACTGAGATGTATTCCTTCTTAGTAAAGCACAGACATCAATTTTTATTCAGGGTGAATAGGTAGCTTTTTAATACATGTGTATACATCTAAAGAAATAAAAGATATTATTGTTTTGGAATATTCTGTTAAATTCAATACATTTACATGGAAATAGTGAAGAGTCAATTCATGAAGAGCAAAAATGGTGAGAAATCCCGTTCTAAAATGTTGTAGTTGGTGAGACTGGATTTCTTCTGTTGTGTCACACAGATATTTTATGCAGACTCATCTAATGGATGTGTAACTTAATGAGTATTTTATGGTAATTGATTGAGACAAATTGACTACAATAAGATCTAAAATTAAGCATTGGGTTCATAGTGAATTTTAGGGCATTATCAGTTCAACCATTTGTTACTCTTTTCTCATACAAATTTTTGAAAGTGCTTGTCAACATTTAGGTCAAGATTAACATTCCTCTTGCTAAGGACTTTCTCTTTGTTGTGCTTGATAGCATCTGTGACATACTACTTAGCACGCCGAAATCATGGGTGCCATCATAGACCCTTGTGATTTGCAGTATAAATCTCATCTTTAGGGAATCATCAATTCTGTCCTCTCAGCTAATCGTTCCCTTCTGAATGACATTTGGATGTCACTTGAGAATATCTTAAAGCTTTTTAACTTAAAATTTTGACTTTTTTTTCCTCACCCCTTTAGTCTCAACTCCTGACTTTGCCAAAACAGTGTAACATTTCATTCAAATCAATACTAAGAAAATACCTTCATTCAACAAAATCCATTCTCAGTGTCTTACAGGAGTTTACTTTTACTAAGCTTTCTGGTCCATAAGTGCTCATACTATCCCCAAGACCTCCTTGCTTCCCGTGACCATAAATTTGCCTTACATAAATGGTAACATTAGCTTTCTCAAGACATTGTATCAGCCATTTGTCTGCCAATGCTTTGAGGGTCCTGCTGCTGCCCCTGCTCAAAACTGTATGTGCTGAAATCCTTCTGCATTACTGGAAACGTGATAGGATTGCTAGCATGCATCTTTCTATCCCTAGAACGGACTTGACTGTGAAGAAAATAGTAATTTCATAGAATCATAGAATGTTTGAGCACAAATTATCACATGTTCATGTCTTCACACTTAAACATGTCCATGAATATGAAAAATTTTGTGTGTTTTTTCCTTGAAGTACAAATCATAGGATTTTTCTGAGATAAAAACCAAGATGGGACAAATATGCTTGTATCCTTTAGCCAGTTCAGGTGTCGTGTCTGAATGTAAACCAGGTATTCAGAGACCTTTCACGGATCTGCAGTTTTTTTGAAGTGCTGCAACTCCATGGTAAATTAAACTCATCCACATGTCAAGTTCTATTCATCTGTAGCAGACACCATGAGAGTTTTAAGGACAGATCCACTTATGACTTGGTCTAGCAAGGGTGGAAAATGCCCAGTGACTTCTTTGTCTCTCCTCCCTTGGTCTCCTTGTACAAAAGCAAGTGATGTTCCTGAATTGATTGAGTTCAGCATCTGTCTTCTCTCTGAATCTCTCAAAGCCATTGAGCCCACCATCCTGTGACCAAGCTGACTTCCGCCGTGGCAGAGTCATTCTTTTTGCCCCTCTCAGTTCTGTCAGATGTCTAGCTACTGTAATTGAAATCTTCACCCACGGTCTTAATCAGCTCTTCACCACCTTTGACTCATTCCTTAAAGCCTCTTCTTCCACCACAATTTCTTTCTCTGAGAAGGATCTTGGCAATTTCTTCCCAGTGAAAATTGATAAATATATGATCTTCATCGTCATAATTCCTTTCACTCATTTCTCTGTTCCTGAAACAGTCTTCTAGCCTGTCACAAGTTGTAGTTTTCCAATTACTATCCTCCTCTGCTCATCCACTTTATGCAGTGGCCCCATCTTAGCCCTTTTTTCCTCCAGTGTGTCCTCTCTGCTTCCTCTTTTCTCTCACAATTCAAGCTTGTCTTGATCTTTCACTTTTTCAAAATGCCCTAGTATTTACCCCACCTGCCCTTCTAATAAGCTCCCACCCATGAATGCATGGAACACACTACAGTCTCTGCCATCTAATTCGCACTCTGTAGTCAACAGGAACTGCTCAAACCAGTTTTTAACAACTTTCTCCAGTCCAGTCAGAGAATCCGTACTCCACCTTTGACCATGTGAATCTATCAGATCTCTCAATAAATATTTAAATTTGATAATCTTACTGTAATCCTTTCCTCATTTGGCTTCCATGACACTGTCTTTTCCTCTGTGTACTCTTTGGTGCATCTACCTTGTCGAGTTTCCAGTTGCGGGAGCTTACAGGAAAGTCAGGTTTTTACTTCCTTCCTAGTTTATCCATGAGACTTCTCACATGAAAGCACAAATTCAGCCACCATGTTGAGACTGATTAGGGACTATGTGGAACCTCTGTACTTCAAGCCTGCCTCTTCCTACTGAAACTAAAATCTAAGTCTGTTTCTGTGTAAATATTGAGGTAGTATCTCAAACTAACATCACTGATGCACTGGTCCGTACTCTTTCTGCAGAAGTCCTCTCAGTTACTCTTTGCTACCTGAGATCAAGTTGGCATGTGAAGCCAAGCTGACGTGTGGTCTTTTCTGTCCATCCATATAGGCTCTTAGATTTCTTGCACTATAAATTGGTTTTCTCAAATCTTGATAAACATAATCTTACCCAAATCAAATAATACTGTTAGAAAACTTGTTTTCCTAGTTTCTTGGGTTTGGCCTTATTGCTTTCTGACCATAATGCTTGTGTGTTATGTGACTCTCACTCTTCTCTTTTAGGCAGCTTATTTGTCCTTTTTCTACTCTGTCGTCTCATAGTCAGCATGAAACTCAGTTCGACTCACAATGTCCATTTCCTCCTCAGCTCTCATTTTCAAGCTGCCACCTTCATGCTTTCTCCCATCAAAACTCTTCAGACACTTCTGCAAAACTAGTCCTTCAAATCTCTCCTAAAAATGTGCCTTTGCCAGGCTGCCTACAAAAAGTGGCTATTATCTTTTTTTCTCTTACTTCATACTGACCTATTGCCTTTTGTCCTTAATCCACTGTATAAGTTCTTAGAAGTTTTCTCCACTGTGTATTTAGATAGGGCTTATACTATGGAGTTCTGGTCCATAAGTAGAACTGAAAGGTGTTATAGTAGAGTAAACAGCACTGAAGAGAACAGTAAAGGCCAGGAGGAGTTGAAGTCATGGCTATATCCTTGCAGAATGGGCCTGGCGCAGTATTCTAACAGTTAATATTTTTGGCAAAAACACAGATATGGAAACTATGTCTATGGCCAGATGTGCACACAGAGAGCTGCCAAAACAGAGTAGTATACGCTATAAGCTATGCTGTTTTCTCTAATAACGGACGCATAGATACTAGTCCGTCCTTTGGAAAAAGTGAAACACTGAATAACCTCTAAGATCTGCAGCTATAGTTCTGCAGTGATTTAAAGTATGGTGAACTGATGCTTAACCAGCTAAGTCATTCCCTCCAGCACCCTTTATTTTGTAATCTCCCTCCAAAGATATTAAAAATACAGAAACCTGGGCCAGGTTGTAGTTGATCTAATTTATAAAACATTTTCTGGGTATTAAAAGCTAGGGCAATGCACTAGTAGTTTTTAAATTGTGTTAAATATACTCTAAACTCACAGAAAGAACCTTTCATTGAAGATTATTGTATGAAGATTTGAAGATTAAAGTGTCGAGATTAAAGATTAATGTGAAGTGCACTGGGAAATTGTTTGATGTCTAAGGAGCTATATAGTATTCTAATTGTGCACTTTTTCAAAGCTGCCTGAGGGAATTAGACACCCAGTTCTCTTACATGTCTTTGAAAATATCACTCTAAGGAATTTGTTGTTATATAGTGAAAATGGTAATATTTTTATTGGGAGCTCGAGGAAAGGAGAAATGTGGAGACCCTCTGTATTCATCTAGGGCTTGCAGTGAGATACTTACAGGTTTTCTTGTTTTGAATTTGATCTGTTACTATATAGAGACAACTTAGATTTGAGTGCGATGAGTTCATAAAACTGGTCAGACCAAAGAAAGCTGCTCCACCTGCCTACGTATTTCTTGTCATCCATTCCGTTTCTTCTTTGCTTTCACTTCAAGATAGTTTTCATGTTCTGCTAAATAGAAGTAATTGAAATAATTTTTAAAAGAACCATGTGAACCTTAATGAAACAGATGTATACATGTACATATTTGTATTTAGAGTATAATATGCATTAATTAAAGGTAAATAACAAAAATAATTGTTATACATGTATTTTGTAAAATAATCCTTTTGCTGGAGTTTTTCTCAGTCATATTTTTTTGTATAGAAATTTCAATACTTTAATGAAAGAAGCATTCCACATATGGTAGAAATTACAAGTTTGCTTGTCCCTGAAGTGCTGCAATACAAATAAGTTGTTAAATGTCAACTCTGAATGTTATTTTTCAGATGTTAAGAGAGATAATCCTATACTAAAACTATTAGGAGGCAAATTTATTTGAACTTCAAAACCTCTTTGATCTGAAATGAAAATGAACTGTGTATGAGTGTATGCTTCATTAGTTTGGGGTTGGCCAATTCTGGGCATTTTTGTTTGTTTGTTTTTTCCATGAAGCGTCTTTCTTATGCAGTTCATTAAAACTAATAATGCAATACACTGTTGTTTTTCCTAGTAAAATCTGTTGCATTACTTTTGTAAAAGGACAGTTTCTCTATAGAAATTACTCTGTGGGAATCAATATTCAGGTTCACAATTCACTCAAAAAGTCAACATGCTGGTGTGTTGTATTCAAATCTTTTTTAGTGGTCTTATCATTAAACCTGCAGTAGACATCTATAAAGTAAGGCTTCCATGGGTACTGGGAAAGTGTGATTAAAAATAATCATCTGTCTGATGAATATTTTCCTCTGACTTTTGGCAGGATCACTCATCTGAATTCATGCCAGACTCTACAGGAACACTGATGCCAGCAATTTAAGGATCTTCACGTTTGGTCTCAGTGGTAAGGTCTAAAGATGACATAGTAAACCACATTAGAATATCACTGTTTTCTGTTATGTTACACTGAAACTGAATCTGTGTGAAGTATTTCCCCTTGACCAATCCAAGGATAGAGAGATATAAGAATATATATTGATCTGCAAGAGATTGAGCTCGGGACACAACTTGTGAGCAATTTTCATCAGACTAAAATCAGAAAGGCCATTTTTATTGTCCGCACTACTAATGTGATTGTACATTTTGAAGAATATAACCATTTACAGAAGGATGGTGGGCAGGCTCCAAAGAGAAAAAGGAAAGTCAGTAGTTTCCTCTTGCTGAAAACTGAGCAATAAATTGTAAAATTGTAAATTATTTTCCCCTCTAATGCTGTCTTTGTTGTAACTAGTCTGATTGCTCAAACTTTGAGTCGGATTCTCAAATACTGCTGTGGGGACCTTGTGAAGGGATGTAGTCTACCTGCATCTTGAAGCTCAGAATGTCTGCTGCAGAGATAAATTCTTAGCTTTGGTAAAAGAGAAAAGGAAGAGGGAATGGCTGAGTCCCACCATACTTTTGCATCAATTTGGAATACGTTTTCTAGAAAACTGTATTTGGGTAGCATAGAGTAGTTCTTTAACAGGAAATCATGACAGTGTGTAAGCGTTCACCTTTTGGGGGAAGAAAACTCTGGTTTTTAGATTATAATAATGTCTGCGATGATATTTTGGTCAAAATTATTCTCACCATTATGCCACATATCGCATTAAGTATTTTGGGACTTGCAAAGTAGGAGGCTAGGGGAGGCATACCACTGCATGCTATATTCTTCCACTTAGCATCAACTAATTGCCACTATTAGAGACAGGATATAGACAGCCCCTGACCTCACCCTGTCCAGTCATGCTCGTGCTGGTTTTAGATCACTGTGATACAGATGTCAAGTACCACCACTTCCAAGTTCTGCCAATTCCAGTCTATTGGAGAATATTTTTTTTAGGTTACACTGAAACACCTAGAACTCTTCTGACATGGAAACAAAACGTATATTCGGTGTTTCTCTAGCAATTTATTGCCATTAACCAAGTAGTTCAATACAGTCTCTGCTTCAGTTTAAAGAGGTATTCAACAACAATAGCATTCCTATCCAATCATGCTCTTTTCATACAAAAATGAGCATAATAATGTGTTATCATGAATCCTCAAGACAGATTACATTTCATTATTGCTGGGTAACATTTATAATGTTGGATGTGTTCCTAATAAAGGACAGTATCTCCCTTGGAACATACTGTGGTAGTAATGTTATTAGAAATAAAAGAATACAGCATTCATATCATGTTACTTGATCACATAACCAAGGTGCAGAACAACAAATTATCAGGGCAGTTTTGTAAGGAAATAATATGATTCTAATAACGCTGTTCTAAACTTTTCAAATTGTTGTTTGACACTACTAAATTTTGTATGCACTGTAAGTTAGAGAGCTGAAAGTCAACGCTGTTCTGACAGACAGAATTCATGGAAGCTAGAAGTGACTGGTACTGAACTACTAGATCTTTTTCCCCTGAAAACAGAAGACACAATGACCTAGTAAAGGAAAGCAAGAGACACTCATTTGTTGCATCTTAACTAAGGCAAATTAAAATCCTTTATAAGTCATCCAAGGCCCAGCCCTGTGACAAAAGTCTCATTCACTTCAGCAGAAATATTTAAGCACTAAGAAATATAACTGGTTTTATATAAAGTTATTCAGGATCTAGGAGAAAAAAATTGAGCAACTACAAATACATACACAGAGAAAGTTCCATATTCATGTTATCAGTAAATATGTAGCATATGCCTCAGAAGCATTAATGACCTTCAGGTCATACAGATGACCAGTTCACTTGTTCCACAGTTAAGGAGTCAAAAAATAGTTCAATATTCTGTACAATTAAAGGAAAAGTGTGTGTATATGTACATGTGTTGAAATGGGGAAAAAATAGTGTTCCTTCTTACTGCATTTCTTTATTTGACCATTCCTTCACACTTCATTTCAGCCTTTAAATGGTTTTTGTGTTCATACTTTATTGTATTTTCTTGAGGCAAGAAAGGTTTGCAATGAGAAGTTGATGAATGTCCATATTAAATTGGATCCCCTTTTTTAATTAACTTCATCTAAATTTAATTTTGCAATTTTACTTCAGTAAACTCATCTGACTCCAGATGTTGAATGTGCTTTTCCTATTCCTGCTCTCACATAATTGTACCTGTAAAAGATTTATGATTTAGAGAGGCATTTCTGAACACTTTTGAGTGTTTTCAGGATGTGTTTCATGGATGACTAGTAACATGACCAATTAGCATCCAAAAACGCTGCTCTGCGCCCAGGATTTCTTTTATTAGGATGTTACTTTTATTAGCTTGAACTTAAACAAATAATCAGTTTAAAAGGAGCATTATGAAAGCATTTCAAATGATAGTGATATTGTGTTCTACAGGAATTTTAAAACTGAAAGAGAAGTCTTTAGAAACTGCAGGATGCAATAACTAAAAATAGAATTAAGTATTACTTTGATTAAAGAAAACCCCAAACAATTTGTGGTTTTGACCCCATTACAACTGTGGTGGTGAATTGTTTATTACTGTCAGCATGTTATTTGAACTTTGTAAACATGGGAACTAAATACTCAAGTGTTTATCAGTTTTAAAGATTTCAAAATGCTTTTGCTGATTTTGCTAACGTGAGCAATGACTTTTCAGATTAAATATCACCACATACTTTTCATATTCTGTCATGCCTTCTAGATCAGTGTGAATGGCTCTTACTTTAAGAATTACCCTGAATTTGCTCCCTAAATCTGGACATATCTAATAACGTTGTATGTGACACATACGAGGTATTGTATCCTGAAGGCTCTGGTTCTTATCAAAGAAACATTCCCCAATTAAACTTTCAGATAATATTAAAAATAAAATAGTCCAATTTTAAACAAAAAAAATAGTCGTATTCTTTGTTTTCTTTTGTTCAAAACAAAATAACTTTCCGCGGGATTTTTTTGCTGATGCAAGGGCTTTTTATATATTATTTTGAAATATTTATCCATGAAGTAAAGAAACCCACTTTTGAACATTTGTGTCAATTCAAGGCTCGTAGGATGCAAACTGCTCTAGGCATGAATGGCAATCTGTCACTTGAGGTTTGTTGGAGGTTTCTTCAGAACAAGTAGGATTACCAGTACCAAGCATCAGTAATGCTAATATGAATCAACTTCTCTGTTTTCTTCTTTTATATTCCTACAAGCCTCCATAATACAATTTAGCACTTACTAAAGAATTCGAAGATGTGTTGTTATCCCTTCATGTGTTAGAAAAGGGAAGGAGTAAGTGACCCAGTTGATCGTGTTTGCATGAGCAGTACCAGTGTCAAGGCACACTGTAGAGCTGTGTCTTTAATTATTTTTCTGTAGGCAGTGGAGGAAGTCAGTTGGGGGAGCTGCCTCAGTCTGAGAAAGACCATAAGCCCTGGTAATTTGGCTCTTCTTTTGTGCTCAGATCCTATCTTTTTAGTGAAAGATGACCTTCCAGTGAAAATCTTGCTTCTGAGAGGGTTAGACTTGGGCGTCTTTCTCATTACACATTTTATTATCTTTTCTTAAAAGGACTTTTCTCCATCCATCAGGAGAGGGTGCAATTTTGCATCATTTTCATTTCCCCCAGAATTCTTAGTGATGCTGGGTTAAAGTAACTGCAATACATAATGCAAAGCAAGTGTGTACTTACGAAAGTTTTAGCAAAGAGACTGAAGTAGCTCATTTAACTTCTAGCAAAAGAAACATAATAATCATCCATTGGGTGAAATGGTTCTGAGCTTTAAAGGCTTAATGTGGGAGTCTGGATGGGACCCAAAGAAGGAACCACTTTGAAATTACAAAATGGCACAGTTTATGTTATTGTTAAATTGTTAAGATTTGCTATATATTTGCTGAGATGGTAACCATACAGGGTGTTCTCAAAGACACTAACTAGAGAAGGGTACGTTAAACCTCCAAAGTCTTAAGAATGCCTAAAGACTGGCTGCCAATACAGCTGAATCCTGCTGGGTAATGGGGGTATGCCTACCATGTAAATATAAAGGGGGTTATTTAGGAGACCCAGTGAGCTGTGAATTATTGTCTAGGTTGTCAAAAAAAAAAAAAAATAAAAGAGTTGTGAAGAAGAAAGAACATGTACTGGGTTCAGAATAGCTTTGTGAGAGAGAGATAGGGAAACTTACATACACTCTCTGCAAAAAGTGATATCTTTTGTCGGATTGCAGATGCACCGGCCACCTAGATTACTGTGGAAAAACCCACTAAGGAAATAAAACTGGGTTGTTTTTATGCCTCACAAATGCATGAATCAGAAGAAAATAATATTCATCCAATAACTAAATTTAAGATCTGTATTGATCCAGCTTCCGCTGAAGTCAGTGGAAATGTTTCCACTGGTTTTAATGGGGCTTGGACTGGATCTTTGGGGAGTTAAAGAGTTAAGAGCTGAATTGACAGGAGAGGTAGTAGGGAATACGTTACAAGCCCAGTTGTATTGTGCATTATTAGCACAAAGCAGTTGAAATTATAAACTTGGGAATCATTTTTAAAAAATTTGTTACTTAATGTACTGAAGCTCGTAATTCAAATCCCAAATAAATAGTCTGAAAATTTATACTGTATACTTCTATAAGGTTACATGTATGCAAACAAATTTTTAAGATTGGGAGAATTTAATCTAAATCACAAAGCTCATCTTTCCATTCCCCTCAGGCTCTTCATCGTAGTCTAAGGCAAAAAATACCAGGGTAGTAGGATCTAAACAGCATGTTGTTTCTATTAGACTAAATTCATATGATCTCTGTATTTCCTGTTCCATTATCATAGAATTATAGCATTGCTTAGGTTAGAAAAGACCTTTAAGATCATTTAAGACCTTTAAGACCTTGGTAGCCTTCTATAATGTGGTTACAGCGTTGGTGGACAGAGGGCAGCCA
>KL285349.1:8429-19652 GCA_000699545.1 Podiceps cristatus
TGCGGGGAGACCTGATTGCGGCCTTCCAGTACATAAAGGGGGCCTATAGGAAAGAGGGGGAGAATCTTTTCAGTAGGGACAGCTGTGACAGGACAAGGGGTAATGGTTTTAAACTGAAACAGGGGAGGTTTAGATTGGATGTAAGGAAGAAATTCTTTACAATGAGGGTGGTGAAGCACTGGAACGGGTTGCCCAGAGAGGTGGTGGAGGCCCCATCCCTGGAAACATTCAAGCCCAGGTTGGACGGGGCTCTGAGCAACCTGATCTGGGTAATGGTGTCCCTGCTCACTGCAGGGGGGTTGGACTAGTTGACCACTAGTGGTCCCTTCCAACCCACAACATTCTATGATTCTATGATTCTACTTTACTGACCATACTTTGTCAGCCTGGGGATGCTATGGGAGACAGTGTCAAAAGCCTTACTCAAGTTCAGGTAAAGAACATCCATGCTCTCCCTGCCCTGAAGGTATCTGTAGATCACCTACTGTTACTGAATACTACTGCCAGTGCTATTACTTTTCATTAAGGGCTATAGATTTTTCAAGGAACTCAGCAATGAGAATCACTGGAGAGGAAAACTGCTCAGCTTGATAGGCAGATCTCAAAACAACACTAGAGAGCATGATCTTTTTTTTCTCCAAATAATAAAAGCTTGATTTTTTTTTTATTGTCCTCAGAAAACCTCAAATATTTAAATTTATTGATATCATTTTCATTTGGAAAGACTTGAGGCATTTGGTAATGACTGAGGAACTCAAATTTTTAATAAAGTGGGTAATACTTCAACTCTTATTCTAACAGCCATGTGTATACCCTCCAAACCATTATCAGGTTCTGTGCTACCTTCTTTGAACTATTAAACAAGCATTCTGATGTGAATTTTCATCCATGTCACTACAAAAGGTAAGTCAGGGCTTAAGTGGTATATCTACAAATGGAAAAATCATCAAAATCCTGCCACCTAAATCCGTAAATCGGGGTAAGGAATATCAACTGCAATCCAATTAAGACAGACTTAGAAGAAAACAGACGCAAAGTAGTAGGACAGCTTCTATTGGGCTTCTAAGGCATCTGAAAAGAAACGGCTAAGAAAACTCAAAATAAAAGGAGACTGATGGATTTGAGGGCACACTGCTTGGGTAGGAATATAGAGCTACGTACAGTTAAGACAAACACCTGGAAGATGGGTAAGACCAACAGTCACATCACTCTGATCTGAAACTCCTCCCTGTACACTGATCCAGAAGAAAAAGGCTGTCTTGCTACTCACTTGTTCTGTTGCGACTTCAATGTGCTACTGTGTGTGAGCTGAAATTGCACATCTTTTTCATCATTACTTCAGTTTCGTAACTCAGAACTATTTTTCAAGTCTATGTCATCAATTTGTATTATCATTTGTTGTGGTTTAACCTCAGATAGTAACCAAATACCACACAGCCACTCGCTCACTCTCCCTCTTCCCCAGTGGGGTGGAAAGGATAATTAGAAACAAAGGAAAACTCATGGGTTGAGAAAAAAACAGTTCACCAGAGCAACAAAGAAAAAGATAATAATAATTACGTTCTATATTAATTATAATAAAGTATAATGATTACAGAATATATAAAATGAACAATGCACAATTTCTCACCACCAATGACAGATACAGCCCATCCCAAGCAATGATCATGGAACAGGAATATTCCTCAGCAGCGATCTCAGAACAGCAAGTTCCACAGAGAGGGAGGGAGGGAGGGAACAAAGAGCCAAATGAATGAACAAAAGCACAAATGAATGAGAAGAGGCAAAAAGAAGGGGACTGGCCCACCAGTTGACCCCCACTTATACTGGGCATGATGTCTACAGCATGGAGTAATCTTTGGGCAGTTTGGGTCAACTGTACTAGCTGTGCCCCTCCCACCTTTTTGCACCTGCACATCAGCAAAACCTGGGAAGCTGGAAGATGACCACTTAGCAGCAACAAATAACATCAGTGTATTGTCATCATTCCTCACATACTAAACCCAAGACACAGTAGCTACTGGAAAGAAAATTAGCTCTATCCCAGCCAAAACCAGGTCACCTTTACTGTCAAAGTAACTTTTTAAATAACTAGGGTTTTTTTTTGCTTTGGATTTGGGGTGTGTGTGTGTGTGGTTTTTTAGGGGTTTTTTAACCAAAATTTTAGAGGATTAAAAATGGGGTTATCCCAGCTGCTGGAATATTCCTTCTAAGGCCTTTCCAATAGGGTCTAAAACATAAACATTGCAGGCTCTATAAATGAAATTAAAACCCAAATACACAAGTAAACAGGATCTGACTTTAATTAACCATGACAGAAGTGCAAAAGTACAAAACAGTACCTGGATTCCTTCTACAACTGAAAAAGCTTCTGAAACAGCGTAAATCTATCCCATATAAACAAAGAGAATACACATGAAAGCACCCCTACAAAGTATTCTCCACACAAAGAGAATGGTCTCAATACAACCACTGACAGTTGTAGTTTCTTTTCTGTAATTATCTGTTTGGGTTTTTTTATTTTCTGCAATGTTATCTATGAAATTAGATCTGTAAGAACACATGCAAAGAAAATATTCTACCTCAAGTTTTTCAGTGCAGAGGAAAGTATTTCTATACCTCTAACCCTTAACAGACTCTCCCTTAGGACTTTTTTTTTTTTTTTTTTTTTTTAGTCATTCAGCCATAGCAAAAATGACAATATCCACTTTCTTATCTAAACGCAACCACCAAAACTCAAGTGTATACAAAGCTATCTTACATAAAATCATACCAGCAGAATTTTAATGTAAAGGAGATGGTCCATGAAGTTTAGGAAGAACTGTACTTACCAAGAAAAAGCACATTAAGTTAGTGACAGTATAACATGCTTAGGGTGATTACTATCACAAATAAACCAAATAAATTCCATATAGTCTTCACTGAATAGCACAAGGCATAACCACCTAGTGCACAAAACTGAAAAATCACCATTTACAGCTGTCAATGGTCAACACCAAATAACAGTATATTCTAGAAACAAAATGGAATAGAGAATTGATCATTTTTTAAGAGAAATGGAAGAGACATGACTATTTCAAAAACATACAACCATTATGAATGCCTATGAGCTCATGTGTTAAAAAGAATAATATATTGGCTAGTGGGAGAAAAGGGAAAGGCAAAACCAGACAAGAGGTGAGTTCATGAGTAACAATATATGTAACTCATGGTGAAACATTCAAAATAAGAGAGAAGCAGCTGAAATAACAAAAACGGGAGAATAAGATATTTAAGAACAAGTTCATTTCAATGTAATGTAAATGACTGGCTGTAGATATCTATAAAGACAGTTGTTGGTTTAAAGACTTAGCAATAGAAAAGATGAGTGATGTTATCAAATGCAACAAGAAAGAGAACACTGAAGAAATGAAGAGTTCAGAGTTTGACCCTGTTAAGCTTAAACTCTTAGCTAGATGTTTTTCCAGACTGACAGAGATCATGATCATAATCTAAATCCTATGGCACTGCGGCACAAGCTAGAGAAGAGGCTTCCAGTTATTGTCACTGCAAACCTATACAATTTTCCAGTAGTGGTTTGGATCACTCTAATGAATTTTAACTACAAAGAACAGGCTTACACTTTTTGACCTTATCTTACTTTCTCTTTGTATGGGCTTTGGCTGGGATAGGGTTAATTTTCTTCATAGTAGCTAGCATGGAACTATGTTTTGGATTTCTGATAAAAACAGGGCTGGCAACACACCAATGTTTTAGCTGTTGCTGAGCAGTGCTAACACAGTGTCAAGGCCTTTTCTGCGTCCCACCCCACCCCACCAGCGAGGAGGCTGGGGGTGCACAAGAAGCTGGGAGGGGACACAGCTGGAACAGCTGACCCCAGCTGCCCAAAGAGATATTCCAGGCCATATGATGTTGTGCTTAGCAATAAATGCCGGAAGGAAGAAGAAATGAAGAACATTCAGAGTTATGGGGCTTGTCTTCCCAACTGTTAGGCATGATGGTGCCCTGCTTTCCTAGAGATGGCTGAACATTGGTCTGTTGATGCAAAGTAGTGAATTAATTCCTTGGTTTGCTTTGCTTGTGCATGCACCTTCCGCTTTACCCATTAAACTGTCTTTATCTCAATGCATGAGTTTTCACACTTTTATCCCTTTAACTGTCTCCCCCATCCCACTGGGGGAGGAGTGATCAACCAGCTGTGTGGTGCTTAGCTGCTTACTGGGGTTAAAACACAACACCCTTTCATAAAAGATATTTTCCAAGAGTTCAAACCTCAGTTCAAAAACCATTACCTTAGACAATTATGCTTAGGAACATAAGTCAAGGAAAGTTAAGGGAAGAAAATGAAAATAAGGGATGGCACTAATCTAACCACAGGTCCCCAGTTTTACGTGGGAACAAGGAAGCTGATTTTTTATTTCTTTTCTAAGGTGTACAATTGGCATAGATTTAGATTTATGAAATGAATAACAAAAGAAAAATCCTCACTATTTTCTCAGGTTAAAGCAGTCATTATACTAGATGCAAAGAAAGAAGAATCATTCAGTTATAATAATAAAAACTAATTAAGTATATAAACACATTCTTCAGCCTGAAGGGAAGTACTGAGCTACAGTATGTTATTTACTATGAAATACTAGGTATAAGAAAAAAAAAAGAGAAGCATATTAAACCTAAATATACAGAAACCATATACCTTAATGTTGTCACTTACAGTGCAAGTAGCCCATTCTCCTGTGCCTTTTTCTAGAACACATCTTTTTGAAGGGGCACAATGGTAGGAATTGGCTGTGAAAAAGTATATTTACAATCTAAACGCTTTAGTTAATTATAAGACTACTGTTCCAATCAGCACTGTTTATGGCAAGCAAGGTAAGAAAGCCAATGACAAAAATGCAACCATGTGTTTGGGTGCAAGGGATCAAGTTTCCAGAGTAAACAAAGGATGTGGAAAACACTTTGCACAAAGTGCGTCAGTCCAAAAGACTGTATTACTGATATGTCATATGTGGTCACTATAAATAGTCTTTAAATTATGGGTTTGGTGAAACATATGTAGTCATATGTCAAGAGAAGAATTTACCAAAGCATCATCTTCCAAATATTGTGGCCAGGAGGAAGACCATAATGTAAGAAGAAAAACAAAACAAAATCCCTGTAACTCATGGTTAACAGAGCAGAAACACAAATTCAACCTTAAGTTTTTAACTATGCAGTGAGGAATGGTAACTTCTTAAATAGCTCCAGCCTAACTTTAACTGCTTATATTTGCCACCTAACAGACCATCAGCATGCCAGAGCAGGCAGCATAATTGAAACTGAAACTTTAACTGGCATTTCCTCGCAGTTTAAAAATGCACACACAAAGCCCCTAATAAACCAACAACATAAAAGAAAAAACAAAACAAAACCAAAAAACAAAACCAAAACCAACATACACACAGATGGTTTCTAGCCAGTAGGTGTAAGAATCCCAAGGACACACAGATTAGAAAGTCTGAAGATTACCAAGACCAGGAAATCAGACTTTATATGAAAATTGCCAACAGAACTCATATACCTTTAAGAAAAATGGAAGCGAAGTAAAATTTCAGTTAAGCAAAAATAACTCTTTGATTATTCCTTGAATTGCCAGCTGTAGCCATTTTGAAATAAGTTAGGAAAAAAATATTTTAACCAACGATTTATGTTTAATAGAATAAACCACATTCATTGCAAATCAAATATGCTGATTCCTCTCCTGTCCCACTTGGGAGTTGTATTTTCTTATGTTTGCATATTAAAATCTAAATTCTTGTGAAATTCAGCAGAATATTCAGGCAATGTATGCTGGTTTAAAGTGGAAGAGACTTCACTATCCACAGAAAAAAAAAAAAAAAAAAAACAAAACACACACAACACAAAATCCATGCAATGACCTCATATGGACTTAATTACTAAAAGTATAACACTAATACCCAAGATAGGTGCGTTTCCACCATGAAGAACTTTTCCATTGTATAGATACCAACACCTACTTTCATATACTCACAAATATCCTCATCAGTAATCTTCAAGCTGACATTCAGAAAGAATAAACTATTTTAAAAGTTTAATACGCACTAAATATGGTCTTTTGGAACAACTGAGCAGCCAAGATCCTCAAAGATGGCAACAATATAGAGATCACTAAACATCAAGGATTAATCTAGCAATAAAGGAAGACAACATAAGGCCTTACCTATGCTTGAAAAGCATCTACAAGAATGCCGCAATACAAGAGTGGGCAATGGTAATTGAAAAAGAAGCAATAATCTGCTGTAATTTTTATTTACCTTACAAAAAAGACGCTTCCTGAGACAATTACCATATGAACACTAAAAAGGCTTAACCAATAATGACCAAAATATTACAGGTAAGTAGTTAGATACCCAATACAAATGACTCAGTAACAAATTGATTATACAGAGAACACATCAATCTTCTCTATAGGTGAAGATTCAGAATGCCGCTATTTAACAGTACAAACACTGTAGCTGCTGCTACTTGACACACTGTCACACAAGCACACTCATAGCTAAAAAAAGAAAGCTTAATGGGTTTTTGTAACTTATGTTAAATTCCAGTTTGACCTATAATTGAACTTCTAACTGAAGAGCAAAAGGTTCCACATAGTATTACTTTGTAATCCAAAACAAATAACACAGCGGGAAGGGGGGATATCACATAATGCGATTCTATCACATGCACTAATTCCTTTCCAAACCATACACTTTCCTTTTAAATTAAGAAGCACAAGTACACATGACTACAAAAGACAAAGGTATCTTTTAGCATAACTAGACTTCTAAGGCTACTTCAGCCTCTATTTTCATGAAAATCAAACACATTTCTGTCAGCCCACAAAACCTGAATATTCTCATGAATTTCAGGGGGTTTTAATTTTTCAACTCATTTATATATTACAAATATCATAATTTATATATTTTCACAAATAAACATTTTCAGCCTCTTGACATATTATCAGCTTCTTTCCAGCTTCCATTATTATGTTTTCTACACTAACCATGTTAGACTAAGCAATGACTACAGATTTTTAAAAGAACTACTACGTAAAACTGTTTTCCTTTCAGAATATAAGGTAAAGAAGATAAATATGAAGCACCAAGTCCCAAAGAAAAAGTAGCTTACAGTTTTTGTAAAGCCTTTAGATCTGAAGAAATTAGGGTTTTCCAGTTACCAACAATCAAATTAACACAATTTTGCATATCTAAATATTCTTAACACGTTTTCTACAAATTCTTTAACAACTTGGCAATGTAAAGGTGAAGTGTTTCAGTAGCATTTTTGCCAATAAATTTTGAAAAAAATATTCTTAAAACATCCCAGGGCCAAATATTCGTTGCATTACTGAGCATAAGAAGGGGAATAAGGGAAAACTGCGTCAACTATGAAAAGCCTAAAGACTAACCTAATGATCAGTTTTCTCCAGAGGATGTATAATTTACAACTATGAGTGTGGAAGAGCTGGCCTACCTCCAAAAATTTCTTTTATCATCCAGTAGAAAGAATCACCATAAACCAAAGGAAGGTTGGCTGCCTTTTCTTTAGCCAAAATGGCTGTAAAAAGGGCCATCTGATTTCTGGTCAACAGCAGAAACCTTACATTGCAGTCATCACTGAAATTTTCCCTGATCTCAATCTAGATACATCACAACATTAGATTTATTTGGGGTTCTTGCCCCCAGAATACAAATAGAAGCTTTTCTCCTGTGAAGGATCTAAGTTAAAAGAGGTGACTTTAGTAAGGAAGCAATAGACAAAAAAGTAACCAAATAAAAGCATTTATATTTTTAAATGGTTAATATTTTTAAACTAATTGATAGAATGTTTCTAGTGAGCTTTATGTAGTGAACAAATTGAGCACTGGACAAGCTCAGTAGGATGTCTCCTTTTAGTAAGGAGCATAAGGAATTTTCAATATTGAATATTATTCAATAAATACTGCTGCATCTCTTATACCTAATGTTACTACAGAAATCCAGACACAGTCCTCACCAGTAATTTAAAGTGCAAATGGAACAAAAGAAAAACCTATTCAGAAATTATTTTTGGATCTGCATTATGTTACTTTTACAATTGCTGAGTTGATGTCCTTCAGACAAAAAAAAAAGATATTTTTATATTTTTGGTAAAGATTACTTGGTAATCTGTAAAACAGATAAAACCCACTTTGACGTTGGATGAAATTACTGCCATTTTAGAATATATTGTCATTGTAATATTAAAATCTCATGTTAGTCAAAATTATGTAGTGAACATTTTCATTACAAAACAGGTCACACTAAAGTCATTACAAATTTTTGTATCTATCCGTATTTGACAAAAAAGTCTCAAAGAACACACTGAGCCTAACTGATACTTCTGGTAGTATGTACATAGGTAAAAGAAGAGTAAAGGGACTGACAGTTAAGGGAAAACTCTGAGATGCACAAGAGGTAGTAGCGGCAATTCAGCTAGATAGGGTGCTTGTTCGGATTAAGTTATTCAACGGGAAAACTGTATATTAGAAGACAGCAAAAATGTGAAAGTCAGAAATACTCTTAAACTACCTTACTTTGCAAATACAAAGCTTCAGGAGCAAAAGCAGTTAGAGGACCAGCGTTATTCCAGTAACAAAGAGCAGATTTCCAGTTTCATCCACTCAGAGACCAGTGCATGAGACAACGCTCCAACAACATGAAGTTTTCAGTTGCACTCTGCAGAGGCTCATACTTCCTACTAGTGTTTTACAGACCTTCAGTTACACTAGCCATTATGCCATTACTAGTCATTTTCATATATTTCAGTAGCCACAAAGCAGAGACTACAAATTAAGCACACTCTGAGTAGATTTATCTTCCAAACTAGACTTGACAAGTAAATTTCCCACTGCTAGTAGTACTGTAACAGATTCTTAACATTGTTAGCTGATCAAAGATGGTTGTATGTTAAATTGCAGGATTAGATACTTTTGTTTTCTTTCATAAAATTATTAGACAAAAGCAGCAGTTTCTCTGCTCCCACTTCTCTGTACGTGGATCTTTGTGCAACCCTTCACCTCACTCTGTCACAAGTACAATCACAAGGTGAGCCAGATCGGGGAATTAGTCTGGATTACAACAAACCATTTTTGCCAAGTTAATTTTAACCCAGAGCAAGTCTCTAATCTGTTACTGCCAGAGACTAGATAAATAATTATGTCAATGTGGCAGCGGGAACAACCACAGGGACTGAACCGCCTCCTTTGGAGGCCAAAGTGTTCATGCCACTGCAGCCAGTATCACATGAGGAACTGCAAAGCACTGCTAGTTCTGTTTCAAAGCCAATTACCGCATCCTACTCAACATGTGATACTCATCACTTTCAAATGACAGCCAGCACAAACACCCTGCAAATGCAATATTAACCTTACTTATGACTTGCAGATAATTTCCACGATGTTTAATTTCCTTGTCTACGCACAAGCATTTTCATACTGCTTTCTAGCTCATAAACATTAAAGTCAGGTTCGGAATAAAAGCACTCACTGAGGCAGGCATTGGTCACACCACGTGAAGTGCAGAGTACAATTTTGCAGACCTGAAGTAAAAATTCGTTTTCAATGTATTGCAAGCAAGTCATACTATCATTCTTCAAATTAGAGTCTTCTCTGAGCACAGGAAGCATTTTATTAATGCTCATAAATAAATTAATTTACTTTTTTAAAGCTACTTCAAGGTGCTTTTCTACTCATACACACTCTTAGAGACGGAATAACAAGCTTCAGATTTTCCACGCAGATAAAAACCAGTCAACTACATTTTCTTAACCTCCAATCACTTTTACTGGCACTGTTATCTAGTGTAGCAACTAGATGCAGTCAAAAATTATTTTAAAGTATCTCTTTAGCAAATGTTTGGGATTTTTACCATTTTTGTAAAAAAAGGCATTTTTGACTGTTTCTGTTTAAGACTACCAAGTGGCTGAAGTTCTCAAACCTTAAATTGGAATATTTTGACACTAGCATGGAGAAAGGGTGAAGATCAGGAGCTGCCATCAGTCTGACATGAGATGTTTCAGGGTCTGTACCAAGAGACAGTGGGCAACCAGCTGTTTATTAAATATTCTTCCTCTCAGAAGTCCCACAATCCTGATTGGCTATATTCACCATTATTAACTAGCTGTCATTTACCTGCCAGTATCTTAATATAACCTGTTTCCTCTGTACGGAGAAGTCTGGCTGCTTTAATTTGCTCTAAGATGTAGCTAAACCACAATGTAGCTAAACCACATCAGTAAATCTAGCCTTCAAAAATGAAGATGTACAGTAACTTTGAATGTCACTGTTTCTTTTAATTGACATTTTCATAAACATCTGCTAAAAAGAAATAGACCCCCAAAGAATGTAATCTATGGTACCTTGGAGTTAAAAGTAAATATTTTATTAATGTCAATTAACAGAAACATTACATTTACACCAACATAAAGCTAGTAGTTTCTACAATAGTAAGCAGAAGAGATACTAACTAAATTACCACATAACAAAAAAAAAAAAAAAATTGAGGACACAACAAACAAAACTACAGCTTAAAAAAAATACAGACATGTTGAGGCAAAATTGAGACAAATTTCTAAACGTCACAAAGCAATTGCATGGCTGATTAAAGTATAACATAGTTTCCTTAAGAAAAGAAGGTTTAAAGGAAAAAGCATGAGCACTGAACTAAGGAATATCAGGGGTAAGAAAATTCTCACAGGTACTGGGGGAGAGGAGGGAAGACTAGTGCCCCTGTCATACACTCTGAAGAGATCTCAGTAATTGCAAAGATGTCAAATGCCAATGTTAAGAGTCCACTTTTCTAGCATTTGCCATAAGCAAGTTCGGAAAGTTATGTTATTCTTTCAGCTTCTTTCTTACGTTAATTCCACTCCTGGGCGCAGCCTTTCTGTGGAGGGCAATACGCCCCGCTGTTCAAGTCAGACTGAAAAACAACACAAACCGAAGCAGCCAACCACCTAGTACTTCACAACCGTTTACAAGCTTAACACAAGGGTGACTCAAAGCTCTCCTCACAACTAGGCCACCCGCAGCACAGCATAAAGCCGGCAAAGACTGAGAACACAGGAAGGTGCCGGTTTCGTGTCATCCACATCCTCAGCGGCCTCCGGAGGGGAAACAATGGGGAGCGCCCGGGCACCACGGCGGAGCCCGCCCCTCGGCCC
>KL285350.1:0-20704 GCA_000699545.1 Podiceps cristatus
ATTTATATTTTTATATTTACTAAAATCCTCAAGAGACTGTGACTACAACTACTGTGTCAGAGCTAGTTTTTTAGGATGTAAGTAGGGGAAATGGTTAGTCAAGCTCAAGGTTTTAGGTAAAAGAGCAGTAGGTCTTTTAGAGAGACTATGATTGCTGCCAGTCTTTGGGCAAATCACTTTTGCATTGTGGCACTTTTTTTTTATGTTACTTAGCTTGTGCAGCACAAATACAATAGTCATGTGGTTTTAATTAGAGATCTTTAGCATCACTGTGCACACACTAACTACTGTCTGCTGCCAGAGTTTGAGTAGCAGAACTACCACTAGCCCACAGCAAGCAGCAAAGGCAAAGCCAAGCCTCAGCGTTGCCTTGGTAGACTGCTGAAGCAAGACATGGCGTGCACTGGTTGAGATAACATTTTGACTCCTTTCCTACAGCATCTGGAGAACATAACATGGTACTTAGGCAGTGGTGCTTGTCCAGGAGTGTTGCCTCCTGATTTAACAACATATTACCTAAAAACCTACATCTTCGTGTCTTAGGGCATTTCAGATGTGTGGTTTGTGTGTTGGTTTTGTGCGCTTTTTTTTTTTTTTTTTTTTTTTTTTATCTGTGTATGTGTGAATCAGTCTCCATGAATGTTGACAATGGGAGAAAAAAAATGTCTGCTTTGTTCTAAATATTACTTGTTGCTCATGCTTTGGGTGTGAAAAGTGAAGATATGTCATTGCTGTAAAAACTCCCCCTTTCCCCACTGTGAAAGTGTGATTCAATATTGCGCTGTTACCTAAAGTGAACCTAAAAAGTGAACCATATACCTAAAGTATATGAAGATAAAAATAACACGTGTTGACTAAATTGTGTTTTAAAGAATTAATTTTATCTCTTGAAGCAAATCTTATAAGCTCCTTCCCATGTTTTTTGTTTTAGAGGGAAGGAGTAGAAATACTCCACAGTGTAGAGGGGTGTGGTAGCTTATGGAGGTAGAGCTCTAGCTTAGCAAGTGGTAGGAGAGGATGAATTTGTCCCTGTAAAGGGCATGAGAGAAGCAATTTAAGAGATGCTGTTGCATGCCTGCTTCATGGGGTTGTCTTTTTTTGTAAGGATTATAGTTTGAGATTAAACAAGCAAAGCACAAAATAAGAGAACCATGTTTTGAATTAACTTTTTAATTTGCATAAAGCTTGTTTATAGGCAGATTTGAAGTGCATAAATTAACCTTTCAAACTTTAGACATTCTGGCTGTGGGTATTTCTGTGATGGCTCAAGCCCATTGCACCTTTTGTGTTGTAGCTACATAGCATTGAACAGTTTCTTAGTTACTTGCAATGAAATGTCTCATTGTGTAGATATAAAAGCCATTTTTTCCACTTTGATATTCTGTCTTGTTGAACGAGTTTTGATCTCAGTTAATATGGAGTAAATCCAGAGTAATTCCTTTACAGTCAGTGATGTTAGTTTGGATTTACACCAGTGTAACTGAGGTCAGAGTCTGGCTTTGGCTGTCTCCTTTCTTAATGTGCTAAATATTACATACTTCCCAAATATCCTTTCACATCTCCTCTTCAGACCTCGTGGGTTCCTCCTACTTTCCCAAATTCCAAGGGTAACAAAGTAGGTGAAGTGTACTTGATGAAAGATTGTTTAAGCAGGGTCTGTTTTTTATTAGCTCAGCTGTTTTGCATTTTTTTAGCACTGTTTGAAGTTTCATTGTACTCAGGATAGGATCTGAATTCATCATGCTTTTCCTACTTGACTCAATTTTGTCAATTAGAAGTGCAGTGGTTTAAATTATAGGGTGCTCTCCAACCTTATCATTGAGTAAGAATTGTATGCCTCGGTGACATTTCAAAGCAGTTTTTAACTGTGAGGATCAGAAAAAAGAAAAAGGTTGTGCCTTAAGGCATTACTGTTGATCAGCAACATAACGAGTTTGAAAGAGCTTAGTATATGTGAGATGTGACTTTGGAGAAGGAGATGAATTAAATTTTTCCTGGTTTTGTTTATTTTTTCTGACATTACACTAGCTTTGTAGAAGTGTACTCTGAACTTTATTACAGAGTATTTTAATTTACCATGTGTGAGGCATACCTGGAATTTATCTCAGTTATTCTGTTAGGTAAATTAGGTTTATTAATAAGGTTGGATGTTTGGACAATTTTAGCTGTGTATACAGTTTAGCTGGTGCATCGGGGTCTTGGTGCACATAAACATACCAGAAATGAGTTAATAACACTTGTATTAACATTTTTACAGTTGGACTTCTACTGTTACAGTATCTCTGCCTTCATATGATGATAAATAATCCTGACCAGAATATTGAGCTCTTACTTTAGGGATAAAGAAAGGATGGGAGATGGGAAACACTACCTCCTTCAAAGTTTGGAGACCTTGGGCACAAACAAACTCTGTAGTTAAGCAGAACACTTAAGAATGTTTTTGTATATATTCTGTTGACTTTTATATGACTTTCACATATGCTCAAGTGTTTTTTCTGAGTGGGGCCCTAAAGATTTGCCTTGGGCAATGAAGAGAATCTTTGGCAGAACTAGTGATTTAAACCTGAGCGTTGCAGTCTTAATCACTTGGATGCCATTTTGTACTGCAGTGTCATAGTTTAACCCCAGCCAGCACTAAGAAGCACATGGCCGCTTGCTTACTCCTCCTGCAGCAGGATGGAGGGAAGAGAATTGGAAGGGTAAAAGTGAGAAAACTCATGCATTGAGATAAGAACAGTTTAATAGTTGAAATAATAATAATTTTTTTAAAATGTAATGAAAAGGAAAATAATAGAAATAAAACCCCGGAAAGACAAGTGATGCAAATGAAAAGAGTCACCACCAACCGACCAATGCCCAGCCAGTCCCCGAGCAGCAGCCCCCTGGCCAGCCTTCCCCTAGTTTTATTGCTAAGCGTGACATTGTATGGTATGGGGTACCCATTGAGTCAGTTGGGGTCAGCTGTGCCGGCTGTGTCCCCTCCCAGCTCCTTGGGCCCCCCAGCCTCCTCGCTGGTGGGGTGGGGTGAGAAGCAGAAAAGGCCTTGGCTCTGTGTGAGCCCTGCTCGGCAGTAAGGAAAACAGCCCTGTGTTATCAACACTGTTTCCAGCACAAATCCAAACACAGCCCCGTAGTAGCTACTGTGAAAAAAACTCACTGTACCCCAGCCAAACCCTCAGCACATGCAGGAACCAGAACAAGAGCTTCACAGAAAGACCGAATCACTAGTGATGGCTCTACCTCCATGTAGTGACAGCCTTCACTGTGATTATACCAGTAGGCAGTTTGTAAAAACAGATGGTTCCTCAATCCTGCACAGCTGAGTGTTGCTTAAAGAGAGCTAGTCATGCACTTAGTCTTTGTTCCCTGGCGTTAGTGTTCAAGAAAGTTAGCCTGACTGTTAATATATGTAGGAATTTCATGCTGGTTTGTAGATGCCATTAAGAACTGCATATTTTTGATGTGGTTTTGAGCCTTCTTTTGGGTGGAAGAAATAAGGCACAAATGAGAAGCTCTGAGTACCTGTAGCACAATCATCAGTTCATGTACCTGTGCTTTCTTCGTCAAAGAGACTCTACTATGGGCTGGACAATGGCTCTGATTTCCCAGGCAGTCGGTGGTGGAAGCCTTATGGCTGGAACAAGAAAGTTCTGGAGAAGATGAAAGAGGTTGGCAGAGGCCACCTTCTAAAGAGACTGCTCTTTGAGGAAGAGCAGGTATTCCAGTGTCATGTGCTGTCCCAAGACTTGCATGGTGCAGTGAAGTCCCACTGGTTAATATTCACAAGTTTGTTTTCTTCAGATCTGAACTGCTTATGCTGTTTAAAAGTGTCTGTGGTTAAGATGTTCCTTTCCTAAAACTGACCTGCCTTGCTTTACAGCCAGATCATAGAATCATAGAATGTTCTGGGTTGGAAGAGCATAACTAGCAAACCAGGGCTCACATTGCTAGCAGGTCTTCTGTTGGAAAAGTATGCTTGGAAGAGTCTGTAAGTGGAGGTAAAACGGACAGTTGAAGATTCAGTGTTGTGTCACTGGATGGCTGGACCCCTCAGGCTTCCCGCTTGTGAAGGACCTACAGCCAGATCATAGAATCATAGAGTGTTCTGGGTTGGAAGAGCATAACTAGCAAACCAGGGCTCACATTGCTAGCAGGTCTTCTGTTGGAAAAGTATGCTTGGAAGAGTCTGTAAGTGGAGGTAAAACGGACAGTTGAAGATTCAGTGTTGTGTCACTGGATGGCTGGACCCCTCAGGCTTCCCGCTTGTGAAGGACATCAGGCATGAGGTTGGCACTCGAGGGTGTGCCAGAGAGACCTCGGAGCAGGAGCACTAAGCAACCCACACCAGAATAAAGACACAATCCAGTCTATAAGGACAGGATCGAGTTAATTTCTGCCCCTCTGCTCTGCTCTGGTGAGACTTCACCTGGAGTACTGTTTTCAGCTCTGGAACCCATAGCACAGGAGAGACATGGACCTGTTGGAGCAGGTCCAGAGGAGGCCACAAAAATGATTCAAGGGCTGGAGCACATGTTCTGTGAGGACAGGCTGAGAGAGTTGGGTTTTTTTCAGACTAGAGAAGAGAAGGCTCTGGGGAGACCTGATTGTGACCTTCCAGTATTTAAAGGGGGCTTATAAGAAAGATGGGGAGAAACTCTTTAGCAGGCCTCTAGTGACAGGACAAGAGGGAGTGGTTTTAAACTGAAAGAGGGGAGATATAGACTAGATCTAAGGAAGAAATTCTTTACAATGCGGGTGGTGAAGCACTGGAACAGGTTGCCCAGGGAACTGGAACAGGTTGCCCATCCCTGGATACATTCAAGACCAGGTTGGATGTGGGTCTGGGCAACCTGATCTAGTTGTGGATGGCCCTGTTTATGGCAGGGGGGTTGGACTAGATGGGCTTTCGAGGTCCCTTCCAGCCCAGAATATTCTGTGATTCTATTTTAAGACTAGTTTCAGCTAGAAGAATATATTTTGTCCAAGAGATGTATAACTGGTGCTCTTGTTCTTTAAAAGCTGAGTGATGTACTGTGTGACAACTTGGGCCACTGAAGTTATGAATTCATACAGTGTATTGAAAATTATTATTTTTACTTCCTGTTTTTACTGGTGTAGAATTTTTGGATGAGTTTTTTTTTTTAGCACTACTGAAATCTTAAAAGCTCTTATAATTTTAAAAATTGTTCCATGTTATATGCTAAACCACTTGGCTGCCCTGAAGAGGCTGAGGAGTGCTCTGGTAAGACAGTAGTAGTGAACTACTTGTTACAACAGCCATGTACATCCTCATCTAGAACAACTGCTGCTGTTTAGTAAATGAATGTCTTAAGCTTTAATGATGTTAGACTAGATGTGTTCTATCATTCTGACAGAAGAATGAGAGATGAGAAGCATATGGAAAATGTGCAAAAAAACCTCACTGAAACCCTGCCCCTACCCATTCTTTGCTAGCACAAATGGGTGGGAAACTGTGATAGCAGGGCAGCTGAAAATGCTGTCAGTTGAGAGCAAACATCAGCTGATATGAACCCCCTTATTTCTATTCAACAACAATGGTGAGTGACGAAAATCTGGGGTTGCACTAAAAGCACACTTCTGTTGTTTACTGTGGCATCCTCAGTTAATGGACGTGGGCACCAGCTGCTGCAGCTGTGTAATAGCACCCACCTTCCCCCTGTCTTGACTCTGGCAGGGGAGTACTTATCACTTAAATTATTCTGGTGGGAATGGTCAGAGTGTATTTGAAAGCCACTGGCATGTTCATAGTCAGTGTTTTTCAGGGTCTGCATTGTGACTGGAAGAAAATACGCTTTTGATTGGCCTACGTAAACAGTGCAAGTCAGGCTGTAGCATTGATTTTTGGAGCTTGATGGCTTCAAGACCACAGATCGAAATTCTCCAAAGCAGCGAGCTTTGTGCTCTGTGCTGTATAATTAGGGCGAACAATTTATTGAAAACAATAATCATGGTGAATGCTTCCATTTTTAAAACTTCATTAACAAGTTAATGTTCTCATCTTTTTGTCCTCCCCCCTCTCTCCTCACAGCTGCTTTTTGAATTAGTTTGGAGCATGCTTGCAATTTTACACTAGTAAAACTCAGTTGAATTTTATAATCCACAGAGAATATTTAATGTTTCCCTCTCTGCCACAGCTTCCTAAAACCCACTGAGCACTTAAACCTGCATCAAGAGCAGGAAGAAAGTGACTGAGGAGCTTTTAGGATGCTGACTCCTGAGTGGAGCTAGCTCACCCTGGGACAGCTCCCTACCTGCTGCCTCCAGTCCCCTGTGCCTGCGTGCATGGCTGAGCTGTTGGTGAGGAAACCCCAGAGCTGCTGATTCCCAGCTGGAGAAGCAAGCTGAACTCGGTGTTTTCTGGAAGAGTGCATGACTCCCTTCTGGCTTCGGTTCTCTTCTAGTCTTTTCTCAGTTGAGTCTTTAAGTTATGTTGTTACATTACAAGGTGTCTTGCTGGCTGGCTGAGATCTCAATTTTATACACCCAATGACTGTCAGCTGAAATGACTCTTCAGCATGAACTGGGGGATTGTTCACGTACCATGGAGCTTGCCTAAGGCCAATGAATTTGCAGATTCATTTTCCAGAGCGGTAAGTAAACATGTCTGGCTTGCAGCCAAATCCTTAGCAGTACAGTCGGAATGGGAGGCTTCTGTACAACAGGTTTTATTTAACAAATATTCTCAGAGATTGTGTGACTGCTGTAGGGACAAGTTCTGGTTTTTGATTCTTCTGCCAGATTAAAAGTATGAAGTAAGCACAATGCTAGAGAGGATGGAGAAGAACTTTTTGTTACTTCCCATGTGGTTGTTAAAGGGCTCCCAGCAGCTGAACTCCCAGGCACTGTGGTGTGCCAGTTCAGAGAGTTGGCTATGTGTATGGTCCTCCTCCTGCACTGCTACCACAGAGGCCTTTGTGCGCTGCTGCTCCAGGGTGAGAGCTGGGAAGAACCAGAAGCCGTGCCACAAGGCGTTTTCACTGGTTTGGACCACAGAAACAGAGACATGCGAGGCCGCTGTCACCCCCAAGCTATCCTGGCAGCCGTGGAGAAACTCCTCAGCCTGTCTGCATGACTCCTTTCCCCTCTCCTTGGGGTTGTGGTTGCCATTTGAGTTTCTCAGGCTTAGTTACCTGTAGGTCTGCAATAAGTTAATTGCTTACTTAATGGTTTCTACTGCTTAAAAATGCTTTTGTTGGTGCCTTTTAGAAAAGCAAACAATTACAAATGACACAGGCAAAAGCTAAGGGGTGGGAGAGAGCTGCTTCCAGATGACTCACCAGTTACCAAAGTAACCAGTGCTCTAATGAAGGTTTTGAGAGGCTGTGAAAAAGTTGCTATATCTACCTCTTTAAACTGATATTTAAATCCAAACCACATTTTTTTTTAAGAAATAGAACTAAAATGTTTCAGTATCCTCTTTTGCCCAGGTTGGCTCTGTCAGATAAGCTATTTTGCAGTCACGTTTTCTGCAGCTTTTTCCCATCACTTGCTTGTGCAATAGAATCTTACAACAGCCCAGGTTGGAAGGGACCTCGAAAAATCACCTGGTCTGACCTATAAAACAGAGCCTCACCAGCAGTAAGAAATGTCTGTTAAGTAGAAATAGAAAATGAACTATCTTCTAACATCTTTAAATAGGTGCTTTGACTTTAACTAATTGGTACCGCTTTACTCACTGTGGTATTTGAGGCACCGTTGAACCATTGTTAGAGCCCTGGGAGTAATGATCACAACTGGATATTGTTAGAGTGAATAATCAGTGTATCCAGACAGCGTTATCTGCTGTAAAATTCCATGTTCTGTCAGCTGCATATGGATTAGTTTTGGGAAGTGGATATTTATTTAGAATGATGCATGGAGATTTGAATTTACAGTTATAACGGTTTGGGTTTCTAATGGTTTTATACTGGTAATCCTTTAGCAATTCATTTTGTAATGTAATATTTGGAGGGGACCTGGGGCCCATTCTAATTGAAATCAATAAGATGTCTGTCACTGACTTAAAAAGAAAGCAGATGCATTTTTTAATAGTATAAAGGAGAAAAGAAAATTTTTGGTACAGTGTAAACTCGTATGCAGAGTACTGGGATTTTTGTACTGAATGTGACACAACTTCTTTCTTTTAGCAGCCAATCTCAGATTACTTTATTTTTGCTATGCTTGGAAATCTCTGTCCTCAGAGGATGGCAACTGCATACAGCATAAAGGATTTTATAGTATTGGAATGATGTTCATGCATGTGTATGTATATACATACACACACCCCCCAGATGTCATCTTGTAGAAGCTTGTTTTTATTCTAGAATTTTCTAAAAGATTTTTTTTTCTTTGTGATCTTTTCAGAGACAGGTGGCTTGATATGAAAACTGAAAATTGATTTAGTTGTGGTTTTAATTATGCAAGTATAGGTAGGTCTGTGATTAGAGTCTTGTTACCTTTTTATTTAGGGCTAATGAGTAATTATGTAGTTTGCTGATAATTTTCAGGGCAAAATTTACTTAAATATTTTTCAAGGATTGCATCTGGCATCTGAAGGTATTTTAGGTCCATCTTTACTCTTTTTTGGTGTTTCTCTTACCCTCTATGGTGGAAAAACTCCAAAAACTTAGTGCTGTGTGTGAGCTTTGTATCTAATAGTTGTGCTGTTCTGTTTTATCCCAGGTCATGTAACTCCCTCTTGTCAAACAAACCCCAACAGACCTGTTTAAATATGATACACCATATTCCACCTAGGATTTTTTTTTTTTAAAAAAATCTTGTACCATGTGAAGGCATGGCCAGAACATAAGCCTGTTAAAGAACAGCATAGGATTAATATGACAACTTATTCTGGGAAGTCCTTGTTTCCATGGTCCCTTGACAGTTTTAAGCACCGACTGGTAAGTGCTGTGGTCTCCATGAAGCTTGTGAGAAGAATGGCTCCTTCAAGAAAATATTGACTCCTGGTTTATTACTAGCTGGGTAGTAATTACACACGTTAAGTACTCTTCCTGACTTGGGATATTGTTATAGCCCACATAGTCCATGACTATGAGAACTACTCTACATTTACACTGAGCAGTGCAGGGTTGTCCTGATCTCAGGATGCTCAAGTTGCTGTTGGTAACTTTATTTGCTTACATGGTCTGTTTTTATGTTTTTATGTGGGTGCTGAGTGCATTAGTAATTCCATATCCTTCATGAAAGCAATGTGGCAGCAGTTTCAGCAAGAAAGAGCCAGTTGCTTTTTCAGTTTTGATTATGTCTCGTGATCAAAAAGCTGACTTGGCCTCAGTAAGGTAGCCTTCTCCAAGGACCTTCCAAGTCCTTTTGAAGGAAGTAATCTGTGAGTATAATCTTCCAAGCGGCAGAAGCTTTTAATTAGTTTTTTTTAATTGGATTAATCTCTTCTGGAAAAATAAAAGCTGTGATTTTTTTTTTTTTTTTTTTTTTTTCTCTCCAGTTGGCCTATGGACCCCTCCTATGGTGAGATACATTTGGGGTCACGGTGGGAACCAGAGTTCAGTGAAGAAAAGAGAAGGAGCCTTATGTGCAAACTTGCAGTAACCTGCAGTGCCAAGAGGCTCCCGACGGTGGAGCTCGGCTGTTCCCAGCTGGCAGCAGCGCAGCAGTGGTGTGGGCAGCATCTCAAAATGAGGCTCTGCAGATGTTGCAGTAAATAAGTTCGTTTTCGAATGCAATACCAAATACAAATTTTGAATTAAAAACTTAGTTTTAAGTAGGATTTGATTTAACTTCAACATGTTCAGGTTATTAATCACAAAACGGCCCTGTAAAACTTGGAGTTAGATTCATTCCTGCCCTATTCTTTAGTGTAAGTTCTTTATCCAGTGCTGTTACAAGTGTTGAAGGAGTATTGCCAAAATACACAGACCAAGAGATGAGACAGAAATAGACCTGGACTGAACTGGAATTCAGTCTGGAGAAAGAATTTAAAGAGCATTATGAACTGAATTTTACTCAGTTCAGATTGTTGTTAACAAGGGGAAATAAACAAAACCAGAAAATAAGCTGATGACCTTTTCAGATGTTCAGTGTGAGCTAAGAGAGCGGGCCAGCTCCCATAACTGGTTGCTGCTCCTATGCTGTGCAGTAAGGAAGCCGTGGTTGTGGTCCTTACCAGCTCTTTGTTTGTCACTGTAGACCGAGGGAAACAACATGCAAGCTCTGACTAGTTTATATAGCATCAACAAATGCTTCCCTTTTATTTTCTTGTTTTATCCTTGCATCTGCTGGTGCTTTGTCTTGTTAGACAAGAAAAGCAGCGGCATGAACTTCTGTACTGTTGGCAGCACTGGACTGACAAGCATAAAAGTGAAATCCTATGTGCATGGAAGAGATGTGTACAAGCATAGGCAGCAGTTTTGTCTGTACTTGGATCGTTGGGATGGCTCAAGGCTTGAACGTAGGGGACCACCTGGTTGTAAGAGACTCACATAATCTCCATGGCTCTTCCAGTCCTTTGGCCTCTCTTAGGGACTGTCAGCTGAGTTACCAGCTGTGGCTGTGTTTTTTGTGATTTGGGCGATCATTGTCAACATTGAGAGCTGGTTATTTCAGAAATGATGGCTGCTGGCCCTCTCATGAGAACAGACCTTCAGGGCTGTTCAGAGCACCAAGGGAAGGGAGGAGGAAGGTGAGACTCCAGGAGATGCCAGGATTCTGTATGTTTGCTTGTCCCCAGAAAGGAAAAAGCCTTGCTTCTTGTCCATCTTTTTACAGTTGGGACATTTAATAGCCACTGGCATTACTTTAAACTTTAACCACATGGGGTCAGGTTTTCTGGTCTCTTTGCCTTTTATTTGTGCGCCAGCAGTGGACAAAATCTTCTGGCCTACCAGTGGAACTAGAAGGGATGTTCAAGTGGATTATTTCCTTGGAACAATAATCAACCTGTAGACCTGTTTAATTCAAGCTTTCTTTTTCGTATTTCCAGCCTGAGGAAGTAGAGTTTTCTATCAGTGGTTCCACAGTGAGTGTGATGTAGTCCTGCTTGTGCAAGGAAGGGGCTAGAGAAGTTCTAAGGCTGTCTCGTGTGTCACCTATTTCAGACACCATTTACAGCAAACCTACATTTATTTTAGCTGTCTCTGTGTAGAAGAGGTTACTCTGCACATCCTGTGGTTTATGACAGTAGCTCCTAGAAGGTAGAGTTAACAGTTTGCTGGTTGTTACTGTGCTGGGCAAATCAATACCTGCTTTTTATTGCTTATTATTGCATTTGGTGAATAACTTTTTGACAACTGCACTTGAGGCCCATAAGCTAAACTTAGCGCTCATTGTGGTAAAGTTGATAATATTAGTCTCCAAGATAGCTTTTCTTTTCCAAGGAATCTCAACATATATCATGCCTTTTTTTTACCATTGTTATTTTCCTATTCTTTTTTTAAAAAGACACAGGCTCATAAATGTTATAACAATGGGAAATAACAGTACAAACATGGCATTTACTAAGGCACATTTTCATTAAAAGTTCTGTTAAATCTTTGGTCTGAGTTTCACCCAGGCTTTAGCCACTGCCCTGAGGTGACTGGTGAAGGATTTAATGCACAAGAGTGATGACCATTGCCATCCGTGAGGGCGAAGCATCAGAACAGCTCTGCTAACGCTAGGTTAGGCTGTTTAACAGTGCTTTGCAGTTTCCAAGGTCTATCTGTTTTTTATTTGAGTAGCCAACCAAAGAAAAACTCAGTGCAGTCTGACTCCTTCCAGTCTGTTGTCTTAAGCTGAAGTTTGCATATTAAAGTTAATAATCATAAGTCATGAGGCTGAAAAATGTGTGGTGTGTTTTTTTTTTTTTTTTTTTTTTAAAAAAAAAAGAAGAAAAAAGTGACTGCATTAAGGAAACATATGAGCTTGCTGGGTTTGTTTTGGCTTTTTTCTGTCTGGTTAAGAATCTGGTAAAAGTTGCTCGCTGCAGTTCTTGGGCTCTGAAAGCTAAAAGCAACTGAGTTACGAGGGAATTTCATAAGAAACTTTTAAATAGCTTATTACCTGTTCTAGTGCTAAGCATCTTGGCTTATTCCAGTGCTCCCGAGTCCATTGGGAGGGTCTTCCTGGTGGGCTGTGTGCTAGCCCTGGGGGACTTGTGGTTGTACGCTGCTTGTGCTTCTGGAAGAATTCAGCACAGTCTTTATCCACGCAGCTCCCATCATCTTTAATGCAAGCCGAGGGTGTCCTTCACTTCAGAGCATGAAGCAAAAGGCTTTAAGTTTGGGGTTTTTTTTCCTAGGTGGTGGTTAGTAATACTTATCTAGCTTATATTTTCAGAGTCAGCTGCTTGGGTTTAGTAGTCTACTATAGAAATTTGCAATCAGTTATAAGTGGAGCAGCATTTTAGTTGCATTAATGGTAAAAATATCTTCTGATTCTGTGTACATATGTTTGTCATCTGTTTGAGGAATAAAAAATGTTCATTGTAATTTGAGATGGCAATTAGAAGTATTTTTCTTTTATTTAGTTCCACCTGTGACATCACACTCTAGCGTTGGAAAGGATGAGAGCACTGTGAAACATTTCTGATGGCAGCTCATGAGTGATCTCTAGCAGGGTGAAGTCCTGATGTGTAGGACCCAATTTGCTCTTAGGAAATTAGAGGTTTCTGCTTCTGTGCCCTCAGGACAGACAGCTGGCTGGAGGCTGGTTAAGAGTAACTCTATTGTTATCCTTATTTTCTTAATCCTTGGCAGGTAGCTACTCCTAAAGGTCTTCAGAAGCATTATAAGTGGAGCTTTACAATGAATTGGATACTGAGAAGGAAGCTTGAGAAGAGCATTAAATCAGATAAAGCTCAATGCTCAGCACTGTTAGTAAACAGCTCTTGGGGAATAATTGCACACTGATTTCTTTTGGCAGCAATCCTGGCTTAGGCATTTTAGCTGTCCCAGTTGGTCATTCCCAATCCTTTAGCATCTCTTCACTTGTGGTGGTAGAAGTACTTGGGAGTAGGTACAGGAAAAAAAGACTGGAAGACAGACCTGGGCAGGCAGGGGCATGTATGTATATATGAAACCCATATTAGTCTTCTGATCTCAAAAACTGTCAGAATTCCTAGAGCTAGGAAGGAGCACTGGGATGGAAAGGCAGGAGGGGAACTGCTCAAACTGGCACTACCCAGGAAATGAATGTATGTAACCCTGCCCAGTGTGCGATTTTAGTTTTTTCCCCACCGTCAGACATGCGTTACAAGAGGAAAGCCTTGACATATGTTGGGAATGAATGCTAGGGTGCCTCCACTGAGCTACCTAGTTCCCATTCACACCATCGGAAATCTTTCCTTCTTCCCCCCTACCCCCAGCCTTTTTCCATGCATGTGTTTTCAATGATTCCAGTAAATCAGTATCTCTTAAAATTGTGTGAAGACATTTGACAGCCTGAAGATACAATTAAGTCACTTGCATAGTTTGACCTGTAAATTCTTACTTATACTATTTCACTTGAATCATGATACTTAAAGTGCATTGAATGGTGAAACCAGTGATTGCTTTGTAAATGCAGCTTCCTGATGAAGATGTAGCCATCTTATGTTTACTGCCGCTCTGAGATGTTTTCATGGAGATACCATAGCTTTCATAGTACACATTTCATTTTTCAAGGTAAGCATTTAAAAAAAAAAAATGCATGTTTTACTGAGTACAGATCCCTGTTTTTCAGATGCCTAGTGCTAATCTTGTCAGTATGCTTTATAAATAAGAAAGAATGTGGGAGATAATAAGATAATTGCCACTCAGGTGCTCTTTGAGTTAGAAGGTGGAGAAACTATATATTTTTTGAGCTGTATGCTACATAATGAAGGAATAACTGAATACACTTTGTTCTGTTCAGTTCGAGGCCAGAGGGCTACGCTTTCACACCATTGCAAAGATGTGGCACCAGGAAAAATCTGCATGACTGACATTGTACCAATAAACTAGTAGAACTGGGATTGACATATTGTCGTGTGACAGAACAGAACTGTAGTAAAAGACTGTTGTAATTACATTTGTTATTAAAACGTTGTGGTTTTGTTGCTGTTATGTGGTTGGCTTTTGCTTTTTTTTTTCCTTTTGTAGTGTACTAGTTCTGAAGTTTGTTTATTCTTCTGAGGTATCCGAAGGTGTGGGTTTTTTGGGCGTGTTGGTTTGTCTTGTGTCTTTTTTTATTTGTTTGTGGGTTTTTTTTTTTTTTTTTTTGGTTTTTTGGGTTTGTGTTTTTTTTTTTTTTTTTTTTTTTTTTTAATTCTGGATATAGTTTTGCATCAGAGACATGTCCTTGCTCTGAATTAGAAGAAGGAATTCAGTGGGTGAGAGTGCTCCACAGGACTTAGTATCTCTGCCGAAATTCCTTCAGTTACCAAGTATCAATTACAGCTTTTTTTTTTTTTTTTTTTTTTTTTTTTTCCCCAGAACAAACAAATTCAGTGTTCTGAGTTGATGAGAGCTAGGCAAATGGCTTCCATATTCCTTTGCTAGGTCTCCCAAAACAGATATTTGGTGCAGATGTCTTATGTGGTCAGGATTAAAGGAGTGCCAAATTTGCAATCACCCTCAGCAGTAATTATATGTGGCTGTGTGTCATTGGGTAATTTGTGGTTTTCCCAATGTGCCTGCTATTCAGCTTGTATATAAACATGCAGCCATTTGAGGTGTGGCAGAAAGTCATAGAAAAACATCACAGCCTTTCAGAATGGCTGGTTTCTCAGATTACCAGGGACTTATCTGCTTATTTACAGAGGAGATAATTTTTATCGGTTTTGCCCCCAGAAAGGAAGTATCAAGACTCTTGATCTCTGTCATGTGGACTGGTACTGAGTTTTATATTGTTATATTTGTTTAATTGTATAGGTACAAGCTCAAACACCCGAGTGGTTATCTTGAGTTTTGTGATTTCAGTTTACTGACCAAAGCCTGGCCTTCCTAATGTGCAACCATTCTGTTAAAACGTGTTTCCTTTCCTACCTTATCAGTTGTATGTGTCTGTGCAATATGAAGTCTTGGATCACCATGTCAGTTTGAAAGAACTGACATTTATTTTGCACTTTTGAGACAAGAGAGTTTAGTTGCTGCCTAAGACAGGCATGCTGCCTTGCTGTGACTGTGTTGGGTTTTTCACTAGTCACACAAACATCTCTAGGGGACCAGGGTCAGCTTTGCAGTAAGGAGCAATGGGCAGACCTCCATGACAAACTAGACCCAAATATTCCAATACTGGGGCCTAAAAATGTAATTGTATTTCAGCATCAGAATGGACATATTTGTTAGAGTGTTTCATATGTCAATCTAAAGAACTAATGAAGTTAAAAAAAAGTTTTTTCTTCTGCTTTACTTGGCATGTTTGCAGGATCTAGTTTCTGAGTAAATATTCCGTATTTAGAAGGATATACTTGTAACTAGGCTTGATTTGAGGAATGTCTGACTTGGGAGCTTGACTTCGGCATGCAGTTATTGAGACTTTAGGCAATTTTGGATGTGAATAAATGTGCAATTAGACCTATGTGTTGTCTGGCTATACACATACCATTAAAGATGCCCAAAAGAACAAAGTTGGGCCTTTTCTCAGACACTGAAACCTATTTTGAGTACTGACACATCGATCTCTTTCTTTCTATGAAGTCTGCTATTTTCTGTTAACTTGATGGTATGCTTTTTTGATGTCTTACCTTAGTTTAACGCCAAAGTTTTTCAGCATTGTGTAGATGAAAGCTCTCACACAAGGTGAACTTGTACAGTGTGCTACTGTAAAACTGGTAAACACTTTAAGGTCCTTCAGAAACTGTGCCTGAACTCATGCTTCACAGTTGGCATCTTTAAGGTGCTGAGAACCATTCTCCATCACTATCTACATAGTTGTTTAACACTGCTGTAGTTTAGCATGGCACAGACATTGGTGTCTCAGACCTGCCTTTGGGCTTTCATTCTACAGAGCCGTGTCCTGATGGATGACTGTAACTTAAGATTCAGACTTCAGTTTTTGAGGTTCTTGCCATATCAGTAATTTAACCTTCTATAAGAACTTTCTGTGGTGCTTTGTGAGAGAACTTGCCATTCTTTCCCGAAGTCCTTTTTGGAAACAGTTCCTAGCTAGCAAGTAAACTTAAAGCACTTCTGGTAATGTATTCTCACTTTTATCTGTTCTGAATGCTTTGAAGGCCCCTCTTTACCTGCCCTAATGAAACAGTCTTGCTTTGGTTGCACTTTGAGGTAGCAGAATGAGGATAAAAGCCTTCACCAAGTTCATTTTTTGTTTCAGCATTTTTTTGGTAAGCAGGTCCCATAAGCTAGTGTCACAACAGCATGTAAAAGACAGTATATGCTGGGGTTTTGTAGAAATTGGTGAGCATTTGGATAGTGAGAATCAGTCATATCCCCATTAAGACCTAGATGACTGGCTTGTAAACTACATGTGAAGAGTACTGAACAACCTTCATGCAACCTTGAGAAGATCCAATCGTGTAGATAGGGGAAGTGATATCAGCCCAGAGTTGGATGGTTATTGCCATTCCAGACACCTTCTGTATCAGTAATCAATCAGTTCAGTGCTGGCAAACTGGCTGTAGCTGTAGGTTTATGTAAGTGCAGGCACCATTGCTTGCACTTAGAAGTGTTCCTGATGTCTCTCAGGCAATGCAGCAAGCCGTGGTTGCTGCCTGTCAGTGGGAGGAGATTCATGGTGCCGCTGTCTGGCCCTTAGATCCAGATGCAAATGATCCTGTTTGCTCTGTTCTGCAGCCCTGCCTGACCTCAGGGAAGCTGATGAGCTCTGGCCTTGGTTGCAGATTTGGCTGGGGAGATCTGCTCTCTGTATGGTCCTGCGAAGGCTGCATTCTGCCCCGACAACAGATAGCAATCTCCTTGATGCTGACTGGGCTGTACTCCATACTCCCTTTCTGACCTCTCATCTAGGTGCTGTTTCAAAGATCTGCTCTTTACTGAGCTCGCAGCAGAGGGCAGCCAGAGCCTTGGCATGACCCCGCAGCAGGCTGGCACGGGCTCTGGCTTGGCATCCACCCGCGCTGTTGGAGTGAGCCTTTGCTGCCTGCCAAGAAACGAGGCAAAATTCTCATCCGATCTAAACTGGATGTGGTGTTTCAGCTTAGCTGAAGTAATGTTGCTTTTCGGATCTCTACTTTATAGGGAAAGCAAGCCTTTCCAAAGGATTTACTGCTCTAGAATTGAAAAATATAATCTCTCAACTGACAGGGAATAGTGGTGCTAGTGGTTTTACTATATGTGTAAAACCCATTCTATTGTATGCTTTAGAACAATGGTTGGCAGGGGATAGATTGGAAGCAAAACAATTTGGAGAGAGCTTCATGACAGACGTATGTTTTAAAGAATACCCAAAGGAGCATGGTACCAGGTGGAGTGGCAGGATGAAGTCCTTATAACTGCTCTTTTGATGATAGCGTAGCATTTTGGTAAATAACATTCAGAGATAAATGGCTCAAATCAAAACCATAAAACACCCCCTGTGAGACAGTTTAGTATTCTAGGACAGGTTTTGCGTGACCTCTTGGGTGACTTTCAAGCAAATTAAAACCTATGCTTAGCAAAAGGGCGCTGATAAATAGAGCCCCCCAAGCAAACACATGTGTGATTATAGTAGACTTTAGTGATGGCTGTTGTTGAAACTCCAGTCAAACAAAACTTTGGACTGTTTAAAAAAGAAAAATGTCTAGATTATATGGACGATAAGTGCATATTAACTTTTATAGAGCTTGGAAAGCCTTGTATGGTCTGCTGAGGCAGCATTTCTATGTAAGCTATAGATGTATTAAATTGGCATCACTGCAGTTTTATGTTTTTCTTTCACCCTGACTGTATAATTGTACCCCATTTTGTGTGGCAGTACTCAGCTGATCCCTTTATGAGGGGTTTGGGGCACTACACTAGCAGAAATCTGTTCACTTTTTCTTTTTTGTGTCTGTCTGTTTATTTATTTATTTTTGGCTTGGCACCCTGATGCAGCTCGCTGGCTAGCTGAGTGCCATTACTGGCACAAGGACAGGGCAGGGAGAGAATGAAGTGCATGAGTGCCAAGACAAATTAAGGTAAACTGTCAGGAAATCACAGCTGTAGGAAAACAGATGGTTAGAGTAGCACTTGATAGCAGTTAGGAAAGCAGCTGTTGAAGGGGTAGAGGGAGGTTTGCGGTACAGCTAGTGCGACTGGGAAATGCTCAAATGTGTTCTGCCATTACTCACACCCCCCCGTTGACTTCAATTTGATGTCCTGCCATTTCTCAATCTACAAAGACATAGCAAGCGCCACAAATGGAGTTGATTCTGCTTCAGTTTTCTGGCAGCTGCTGCTAGATATGCTGAGGTTGGGCATTGGGCTCACACCGGGCTCTTCCAGCTGGAGGGTACGTATTCGTTCAAGCAAGAGATGTGGCACCATTTTATTTTTATTTTTTTAACACACACATGCACACTGCTGCCGCCCTCCACCCTCCAGTGTGGAGTTTTTTGGGTGGGTGTTTTCTTTTGACATCAGTCAGTGAAGCTAGTGTGTGTATTCTGTTCAGAGACACCTCTCCATGTTTGCCTCCACAACTGATTCTGGAAAAATACATTATTTTTTTTGGTGCAGCCACCTTTGTTTGGGGGATTTTTTGTTCCCTTCTAATTACTTAGGGCAATTAAGTGATTGGTCAAAAGTAAATGTGAAAGAAACACAACACAGAATGCTTTATGTGCCTATAAATGTTTAAGACACCTGGAAGTTGGTAATACTGGAAAGAAGTTAGAGTTACTAGATTTGGAATCACAGATTTCAGTGCTGGGTGTATCATTCACAATTATTCCTTTCTGTTAAATGCTATTAGTCTGTTTCTTTACTACTAGATTTTTATGAACCTGAAACAGCTCTTCTGTTGAAGGCATCTTTTGATAACTTTTGTGTTTTCCTCATACCTTCCAATTTTTTCATCCTAGAAATTGGTCCAGTGACAATAACCACAGATCCCAAGAAATTTCAATTTGAACTCAGGGAACTTTATGTTCAGGTGAGTAACCTGCTCGTTCTCTATGTGGTTCTAGTAAAGGCCCTGTTTCGTCCCTCTAGTCTTTCCCCTCGTGTTGATATTTCTGCTACAATGCTCCATCAGGATGTAGGCCATCTACCTCTTATTTTTACTTGCACTAACTGTCGCCTTCCTGTTCTCTGGTCAGCTTAACTTCTGATTATGATTAATTACTTTGTCTTAGAGTCCCCATACAGTGATGTAAACTTCAATAACACAAGAAAGAATAGTTAAATAATGCTAACATTTATTTTGCATTTTAATTAGTTCTGTCACTTGTTCACAGACACACTTATGAACTGTTTTACTGTATTCTGGAACTTATTTCCCATGAAACCTCTTCATTAGCTTTAATTAACTAATTTGGGTACAAAAGGATTGTAAGACCCATCAAATACGACTTAAATTCAAAAGCATCAGGTTGACTTGGGTGCTTTTCCTGTATGCAAACACTGTGAATTGCTTCTGTATCTCTGCTCAGGAGACAAGGGGCAGTCTTTGACCCAGCATACCAGTACGTCTCCCTTGGTGGAGTTTACCTGTGGTTCATTCCCAAAGGAACCACAAATGACATCTGGATTGGGTGATAGAAGGTAAAGAGAAGTATTGGAATGGAGTTACCCTCACTGAAAGAAAATACGATCCTATTGTCTTGGGATTTTTTTATCAAGCAAAATGCTTCTGACCTGTGGAGAACCTTGCTGCTGTTAAGTAGTGCCAGACAGACTTTCCAGTCTTAAAGAATTATCTTTTAGAAACTGGCACATGGCCAGTAGTGCTAGTTTGGGAAGAATGAGTATTTAAAAGGTCGCAGAAAGACTGAAATTCAGAGAAAACAATAGTATATTTTCAAGGAGGCAGAAAGTGCCAGGCATTACACTTTTCTCCTTCCTAGCGAAATTTAAAAATCCTTCCAGTCTTTATTTTTTGTTTTCTAAATAGCTATACTAGATAACAATTGCAGCTATTTCTAAAAGGTATGTGATTTAGATGAAGCTTTTGGGAATTTAAAACTGTTCATTTAAAAGTAAGTTGTTTAAAAATTTGTTTAATCAATTTAAAATTTCTTTCTTTAATCCTTTGCATTGATGTTTTATGCAATCCTTTGCATATTTTATAATTACTTTCAAGATGTGCTAAATTATAACTTTCACTGACTTGCCTTCATTCATTATACTAGCGAAGGGCCAAAATGTAAATTGAAAAGGCTAATAGAATAGGACTGATAGGACATCTTGCAGTAGTTCTCCCCGAAGATGTGAACATTTCCTACATTTGTTATTAGTGTTTTTTCCTAGAAAGACAGTTAAAAGATGCAAGAACGAATATTGTGGAGGTAAGGGAAAGTTTTAAGGTAGGTTCATTTTGGAAAAGGGTGTAGAGCGAATATTCTCATTAGTGAGCAGAGCTGAAATTAAGGTGAAGATAAATTATTTTAAGGGATCTTATGTATAAAACGGATCAAAATATGCTCACCAGGACTACTACAAAACTTTTCCTGCCTTGACATTAGGATAAGCCCAGCTCTTGTTCTCCAACAAAATTCGTCTGGTCACAGAATGATAGGAGATGTGACACTAGAAATAGGCTTTTGGCTGCCATTTGACATCGGCCAAAATCTCCAGCTACACAGCTGTCTGCTGAGCAACACGGGGCACTGGGAATGCTTTGCCCGAGCCCC
>KL285350.1:20965-34871 GCA_000699545.1 Podiceps cristatus
ACAGAAAAGATAAGAGTGACCACGACACCAACCTCTTTCAGGCCTAACCACAACCCTTCCTTTATTTTCCCTAAGGAGTTGCTGCAGTTGTTGCTTGTGAGTATAAATCAGTGACAGCGCTCTGCAGAAACCGTGCAATGCTTGGGATAAAAAAAAGTGAATAAATTATTAGAAGCTGAGAAAGTATTTGTCTTGAATGTCCGTAAAGAAAGTAACTCATTTGGTGTGTTCAATTGTTCTTAGAAAAATTCTTTATTTTTCTTCTAATTGTGAACAGGGTGGTGGAGACTGTCCAGAGATGAGCATCGGGGCAATAAAGATCGCTCTAGAAATTTCTCTTCCAGGTTCTTTCATCTATGTATTTACTGATGCACGATCCAAAGATTATAGACTCGCCCATGAAGTACTTCAACTCATTCAACAAAAACAATCACAGGTACAGAAGAGATTGATGTTCTGAGCTGGGTTATGTATTTAGTGCCCTGTTTTCTCAACATCAAAGGGTAAAATTCTTCAGTGTAAGGGTCAGTAAAGTCTTTATATGGCTTTTATATGGAAAAGCCATTCCAGGGAACCTTTTCCTTTTTTTTTTTTTTTTTTTTTTTTTTTAAAATAGAGAACTAACTGATGTGGTTAAGAAAAAACTTAAAGGAATGTTCCTCTTAATACTGTGAATTAAATAGTGCAACTGAGCCTTCTATCAGCTTACCACTTATGTGGATGTGTTTGTATTGTTCTGAAATAAATATTCTGTGAAGTACAAGTGCTGACAGCTGAGTGTTACTTCTAAAGTGATTCTTGTCTGTTCCTTTTCTTCGTTGCTTTTTCCATCAGTAGTGAGTGCAATATGGCTGTCCTTCAGGCAAAGTAATAAGACCATGCCAAGTGATGCAATTCTTTTGTTGTCATGCCTTAATGCTATCTTTGCAGTGTTTTCCGAAAGCTTGCACTGTGTGCCAAATGTTTTTTATTTATTTTAATACAGGTAGTATTTGTGCTGACTGGAGACTGTGATGACAGGGATCATATTGGTTACAAGGTTTATGAAGAAATTGCCTCAACAAGTTCTGGTCAAGTTTTTCACTTGGACAAAAAGCAAGTTAATGAGGTAACTTTGCTTGAATATCTGCAATATATAGAGAAAACAAGGCAGGGGCTTGTATTCTAAATCTTTAAATGACCTTATTGTGGGTAAGGAGCATAAAAGGAAATTCTAAATGTTCTGCTGTTGGTAACTGAACTCTGTTCCACTGTTCCCTTCCTTCTTTTTCCATCTGCTATATTGGGATGCAATGTTGTGACTCTTATGTGAGGGAATCGTGAACTGCTGTATCTAAACAGAACCTCACCAACTTGCTTCTACCTGTGCCAGAAGGCTTCCTGGAGGAGAGCGTTTAAAATAAAGCACGGTTCTGTGCTCTGAGTAGTCCAGGGGCTTTACTACTTGGAGTGAGAGTGCAGTATCAGCTTTAAATGAGCATTCTGTTGGCAAGCAGAGCATTGTAATAAACATGAATAAAAATATTCTGCACGTTATGGAAAGATAGGTGTGGGCTAGCAGGTTTCCATTGTTCACTGTGGTGACTTTTTAAGTGAGGTTATTGTTTCAATACTTTTGACAGCTCTGCTGACCTACTGGTAACTGTCATTGCTGACCCACGGCCCTGAATGACTATTTTCTTTGAAGACTTCTGTGAGTCTTAGGCAGAAATGAAATTTCAGTAGTGCATGAGAAAATAATTTGGAGAGGGATGAAATCACATTAGTTATCTGGGGAGCTGGTGTTTATAAATGTTGTAAGCATTTTCCTTTGACTCTGTGGTATAAGCAGTAACTAGATGAGGTGTTTTTTATTAAAAAAAAATACTTTGGTTTGTTGCTTTTTCTTTCTTTCCTAGAATTTGAACAATGGTAAATGTAGAAAACTGCAATTTATCTCCTCTTGTTGCCTAGAAAACTTGGAAGTTCTTATTGGAGATGTTATAAGGTATTGGCAATGCTGTGAAGGTGATGAGAAGGTTGAACTTCCCAGAGGATTTATCCTCCAAAAGTTAGGTTAAAAGTCAGAGGAGAAGAAATTGGCATCTGGGACCATGCAGTTCTTGACTTCCATTTTGCTGTTACTTGCATATGAAGGGTAAAATTTCTCTCTGTGAGACTCGGTGAAATCCCTTTGTAGGGAAGGGGCCACGATACTGCCAATGGGAAATGCTGTTTGCCAGGACTGAAGTTTTAGGACAAAGTTTTTGATTATTTTGGTTTTGTTTTCTTCTGCTTTTGGGAGGTAGAAGTGAGCAGAAAAAGCCACTTGTAGGTGCTAGGAAACGCCATGTTGGTAAGCGGAGCTGGAATGCACTGTTTTGTCAGCTGCCTGCCTCTGCTTTCTGCGCCTCTTGGCACTCTCCTGTTTCTATGAATACCAGCTTTTGCTTGAATGGTTAGTCTGGTTTTGGATTTTGAGTAAGGTTTTAAGCAGGGGGTTCAGTAGCCACTTCCATCTCCTTCCTGCTTCATATCAGCACTTCCTTTGAGCAAATAATGGGCTCCTCGTCTTGGGGCTAGACAGCCTGTGGCCCGCGCGAGAGCCAGAGATTGCTATCAGCAAGTGATGATATCAGTAGGTGCTATTCTTGGAGGGGTTTTTTTTTGAGCAGGAGGGAAGAGTACACTGCTTTATATAATTGCATCTCCTCTCAGTGGCCGTAGGCTGTAAGATATCGCCTAAGTAAAAAAACCAAAACGCTAAATCACTTTCAGAAGTTTTCCACAATAAATGCTGAACAATTTGCGTTAAACCAAAAGACTATGAAATAATTTTAGTGATCATTGACCTTACCTAAAGCTGTGTCTTTGCTAAGGGACTGTGAAAATGAGTTTACCAAAATACTGTCATCCCAAATAAAACCTTCACAGCAGACTTCAGTTCTGGATCAGAAATCCTATTTTTAAAGATGTAGTAGTAGTTTGCATCAGCTGTTTATAGTAATCTTCAGGCAAGATTCCACAGAAATAAAACTTGCCTTCCTTTTCATCTGAGTAGTCAATGATGTGTAAAAAACAAAGTTTATAAATGCTAAAACATACCATTTTGGGCCTAGAGACAGCTAATGCTGAAATGTAGATTAGGAAAGAGCTACAAAGTCACTGACTGAATACCCTGCCAAACGAATGTCTTGGTTTTTTTAAAGCATTTTTGATTGTTCTGCCCCCAAAAAACCCAAACAGAGCTATTTTTAGTGTATAAAGTTTCAAAGCATTACTCTCATCCTTGCCCTTTGTGCATTAAGTGGAGAATGAAGCAGTATTATGAGCAAGCTACAAGGAAACACGACAAAACAATACTTGGTACTTATCCAATGCTTATGTTATTGAGGAGACCAAGAAAACTTACTGCCTTTTTTTCACTTCTGAAAAAGATGTTATCTCAAATATTACAATTAACTTGGTGAAAACTGTTGTTGATGGACAAAGTTGTGTTGGGTTCAGTCCAAAGCATGAAATAGATAAGTATCTCCACTTATTTGCTGAATGAAGCTCTTCCAACAGTATGAGAGGAAGGTTATATTTTGACAAATTTGCCATGGTTTCTATGCATTAGATTAATAAGAATATTCTTAAAGTTCAAAGCACAGGTTTTGCTTTTTATATTCTAAAATTCTTCTAGATTTTTTCCTTTATTTAGAGTATCAGATGTACTGTCATATCCAGAGGTAACCCTGTACTCAAAAGTCATGACGGGTTTCTAATAGTAAGAGGCCAAATATGATTTAGTCATATTTAGTCAAATTTGATTATCTGATTTCAGGTCTGTAAGGGAGGAAAAGTATTTTGTGATCAGAGACCTTAAAAGGGAGAGGTTTACTGTTCAAAATTTTGTTTTTAAAGTTGTACCACTATTAAGGACTTGTGAATGCTACTGTATTTAATTACAAATTAATTAAGTGGTCTTCAGTTTGAAGCTCTTTGGACTGCACTCTAGTTTTGAATGAGTTCCAAAATGAACGTCCTTCCATGCAAAAGAATGGTAGCATTCTCATTTTGTCTCCAATTCTTGGAAAGGTGGTTGTGCTTGTTTTATCAAAGCATTTAAGTCCTGATCTTGAAAGGTGTTTCCTTAGGGTGAGATTTCCTTGGCTGCAATGAGGCTGCATGGCTGCTTTTGTAGGCTCAGGGCTTAATTTGCAATAGTTAGTAGAAATGAAAATGCATTGAGAATACACATCAAACATGAGTTAAATTCTTCTGTTAAGAACAGATTCTATATTTTCATAACCATATCAAATTTTATTTGTATCTTTCCAGAAAGTACTAATTTTGACTTGAACTGAAGTTATATTACATCACACTTACTTATTCCCTTCGTAATGGAGTACTGTAGGGAAACAATTCTGATGCCAGAGCTGGTGTTAAGATGAACAGTGATGATCAGCAGAGTATGAATTTGGTACAGCTTCAAAATAGTGGAGATTAATTAGCCATTGGTGGTTCAGATCATGCCTCCAGATCATTTTGATTGTTTGTGGTAAAAATGAGTCATTACTGTGATGAATTGGGCCGATCAGTGTGGCTAAAGCTAGGAGCTCACAAGAACTGAGCTAGCGAGTAGTAGTATTCCATTTCTTCTAGTATTGAAACACTTACTTTTCTTATTCTAACCTTCCTGTAAGAAGGGACAACTTTCCCTAGGCTGCTTAAAAATAAATCTTTCTTACTGATTAAAAATAAGTAGAGATGTATATTCCACATATAGAACATTGATAGGAGAAGAACTGAGAATGACTGTGAAGGAGGCTGCAGACACACATTGCCTTTGGTGGAAAAAGGGGGTGCTGTTGAGTGACTTGAAAGGTGGATGAGACTAGATGGAAAAAAAAAAGTTTGGAATTTGGGTGAGAAGCCTGTGAATAAAAGCGATGATGTGACTGGGCGGAGATTGAGAGGGGACTGAAGACAGGGATAGGACAAGACTGGTAAGAGAACATGTTAAAAGGAATGGTACAAAAGGGGTCATTTGTGTGGGGAAGGTGCAGAAGGTTAATGTCTATAAGATCATGTGGATCCGGAATGGAGTGCAGTGTTCTTCACACTCATGAGTGCTTTACTGTGACCAGAAGTCTCTAAAACCCACTGGAAAAGCATCCTGTTTCTCCTGGCTGTTAGTCCTCACAGGACGGCTACCTAGGAGTTATGCCTACATGGCTCAGGTTAGTGTTAGAGGGCTGTATTGTGATGAACCAAGAGTGTGTTTGGATGATGCTACATGAGGAAGCAATTTTAAATTTTGGTTCACTTTGTTAAAAGTGTAAAAGGCCTTTCCACTGCTTTACAAGAATAATATGAAGGCGACAAAGTCAAAAGCTCAAAATTACAGCTTAGAACTAAGGTTTCTTGCACAGCCCTGATTATTGCCCTCTCTGCTCCCTATGTCCCAAACAGTCAGTATGCATTTTCATAGAAGAAGGAGAAATGGTTTTGTGGCAGAGGCAGCTGAATGCTGCCTTGGAGAGTATTGTACAGTGAATGCCAAACAAGGGAGGGGGGAAAAAAATACAGCTGGCCTTTCTCTGTTTTATAAGGAATTTGGATTCTCTGGAAAAAAAAATAGACTGATCATGTACATAAGGAGGATCATAAAGCAACTGCAAAAGGATGTTTTAAAGACAGTTGAAAGCAGGCAGGCTTAATTCCCGTGTTTCCAAACTTTGAAGAGCTTAAGATTCAACACTAAACTCTTCAGTTCTGTGTTTTTTATACATGTAATTATACATATGATTTATTTTCATAGTATAATTTTCACATGCACTATCTTAGTCATATTTTTAGATGTGCATTTAAAAGCATTACTAAAATATTTTTCCTCTTTGGGTGAAAGTAAGAACGTACATATACTTAAGCAATGAAACTGTTAACTTCAAATTCTGTTGCTTTGACTGTTTGAGAATATTCTTGAGACCCAGAATAAACAAATGAGAATAGAGACCATGCTCCATAGATTTTTCCAGGTTTCAGTATGCATTCCAAGAAATGACCTGACAGCAGGGCAGGTTGCAAGAGTAAATTCTCTGGAGAAGTGTTATAAATGATTTCTGTATTTGCCCTTCGCCCTCTAATAATATTAATCAAGTCACACTTTGGCAGAACAACAAAAGCTGCTGTTGTTTTGGGGGCTTTCTGTAAAGATCCCAAAGGGGGAAAAAAAGAATCAACTTCCAAACCAGTGTTACAGCAGTATTGCGAACCTCTTTGGAATGACAGGGCTGGGAAATGGATCTCCCAGAATTGCCTATTGAACTTTGGAGAAAAGTTTAACTATACAAGCAAATTGCTGCCAGACTTAAGAGCTGGGTCATTCTGTTGCCTTCCATTTTCTTTTTTGAACTTGAAAAACTCTCAAAAACTGAAGTTGGGTTCCACTGAGAATTTAAGCCCCTTAGTCTCAGTAGCTGAAATGGCAGTTGCACAACACAGTTCTTATCTGGGATGATGCGTTTTATTTTACGGGCAATTTCTGCTATAAGAGAACTACTAAGTAGCCTCAAGGTCATCAGCTGGCCTGTGTACAGTTAAGCAGGGATTTTGGCTAAGGTTTACAGCAATTGTGGTAGTATATTAGTACTTCATTGTTCACGTTAACGCTCCTGTGAGATAGAAATGTGTTGTTATTCCCCTTTTGGTTTAGGAGTGTAAGGAGATAAAGGTGGTGCCTAATGTGACAGCTTGGCAGTTCTGCAAAGTAGTTGCACAAACTAAAAATACAAGAATGAGGACAGAACCCTTGTCAACTTGGTCAATGTACCATTATAGGATCCAGAGGGTCTAAAAATCATATTTCATGTAACTAGATCAATATGTATTTTTATAAGGAAATATATTTCCGTATGCGTAAGTTAAAATCATAGAATCATAAAATGTCCTGAGTTGGAAGGGACCCACAAGTCCCCCATCAAGTCCAACTCCTGTCCCTGCAGAGGACAACCCCAAGATTCACACTGTGTGTCTGAGGGTGTTGTCTAAATGCTTCTTGAACATTGTCAGGCTTGGCGCTGGGGCTGCTTCCCTGGGGAGCCTGTTCCAGTGCTCCACCACCCTCAAGGTGAAGAACCTCTTCCTGATATCCAACCTAAACCTCCCCTGGCACATCTTCCTGCTGTTCCCCCTGGTTCTGTCATTGGTCACCAGAGAGAAGAGATCAGCGCCTGCTCCTCCTCCTCCCCTTATGAGGAAGCTGTAGACCGTGATGAGGTCTCCCCTTAGTATCCTCTTTTCTAGGCTGAACAGAGTGACTTTAGACGCTCCTCCTACACATACACCTTCCCCTCTAAACCCTTCACCAGCTTCGTGGCCCTCCTCTGGACATTCTCCAGTAGCTTTATATCCTTTTTATACTGTGGCACCCAAAACTGCACACAGTACTCAAGGTGGGGCTGCACCAGTGTGGAGCAGAGCTGGACAGTCACCTCCCTCAACCAACCAGCGATGCAGTGCTGGATGCACCCCAGGACATGGTCGTCCCTCTTGGCTGCCAGGGCATGGTGTTGGCTCACGTTCAACTTGCTGTCGACCAGAACCCCCAGATCCCTCTCTGCAGGGCTGCTCTCCAGCCTCTTGCTCCCCAGTCCGTAGGTACATCCAGGGTTGCCATGCCCCTGGTGCAAAACCTGTCACTTGCCCTTGTTAAACTTCATGTGGTTGGTGATTGCCCAGGTCTCTAACCTGTCTAGATCCCTCTGCAGTGCCTCTGTGCCCTCAAGAGTGTCAGCCGCTCCCCCCAATTTCATGTTGTCTGCAAACTTACTTAGTAAGCCTTCAAGTCCTACATCCAGGTGGTTTATGAAGACATTGAAGTGTACTGGCCCTAAGATGGATCCCTACAGAACCCTGCTAGTGACTGGTTGCCAGCACGATGTAACCCTGTTTACTATGATCCTTTGAGCCTGACCTGTCAGCCAATTGCTCACCCATTGCATTACGTGTTTATCCAGCTGTATGCTGGACATTTTGTTCAGGAGGATACTGTGAGAGACAGTATCGAAGGCTTTACTGAAATCCAGAAAGATTACAGCAGTTGGCTTCCCTTGGTAAACTAGGTGGATGACCTTGTTGTAGAAATAAAGTTCATTAAGCAGGACCTTCTCCTTATGAACCTGTGCTGGCTGGGACCAATGACTGTGGTGTCTTTCAGGTGTTTTTCAATAACTCCCAGAATAATCTTCTCTATAATCTTGCCAGGCACTGAAGTGAGACTAACAGGTCTATAGTTACTGGGTTCATCCCTGCTGCCCTTCTAGAAGATCAGGACATTTACCAGCTTCCAGTCAACTGGCACCTCTCCAGATTCCCAAGAGCATTGAAAGCATATTGAGAGAGGTTTGCTATGACATCAGCCAGCTCTCTAAGTACCCTTGGATGAATCCCATCAGGCCCCATTGACTCAGGGATTCAGCTGGAGCAGCAAATCCCACACAAGTTTGGGGTTGGTTGGGGGTTTATCATTCTCACAGTCATGGTTTTCTATCCCAGGACTTTGGTGGTCCCAGAGCCCTTTGTCGGTGTTGAAGACCGGTGAAGAAAGTATTAAACATCTCTGCTTTGTCTGTATCCCTGTTTGCAAGGTGTCCGTGCCCATCAAATAATGGGCCAATGTTATTTCTGGCCAGCCTCTTGCTATTAACACATTTAAAGCGCTTTTTATTGTCCTTCACAGGACTGGCCAGCTTCAACTCTAACCAGGCTTTGGCTGAACAAATTTCTGCCCTACAGTGGCAAACAGCATCTCTGTAGTCCTCCCATGCCACCTGTCCTTGCTTCCACTGGCTGTACACCTCCCTTTTGCGCCTTGGTTTCTGAAGAAGATTCCTGCTCAGCCAGGCCGGCCTTCTGCCTCACCTCCTTGACTTCTGGCATTTCAGAATTGCCTGGTCCTGTGCTTGTAGGAGGTGTTACTTAAATAGTGACCAGCACTGATGGGCCCCAGCACCTTCAAAAACTTTTTCCCAGGGGACCTTCCTAAGCAGCTCCCTGAGCAGCCTGAAGTCTGCTTTCCTCACATTCAGAGATGAGGTCTTATTGTCAGTTTTCCTCCATTTCCCATAGATTTGTGATTGCTGCGGCCAAGGAAGCCGCCAATTGCCACTTCACCCACAAGACCCTCTTTGTTAACAAGCAGCAGATCGAGGAAGGCACCTTTGCTGGTCGGCTCCCTCAGCACCTGTACCAAGAATATATTGCCCAGATAGTTTAGGAATCTTCTGGACGTGTTTGTGCCAGCTGTGTGGTACTCCCAGATGACATCTGGCAAAGTGAAGTCCCTCATGAGGACAAGGGCAGATGACTTGGAGTTCAGACATAGTTGGCATACTGTGTGCTTGAAAGCCCGTGCCTCGTCTTTAGTGTTGGTTGGACTTCCCTGAAGATTTTGAGCCAGCCCCACTTTACTTTACTTTCACAACAGGTTAAAATATAAAATGTGTATGCTTGCTTTTTAGGAATATTACACATTTTTGTAGCCTGACTTAACTTTTACTTCATAGTTTTCAAAAGTGGGTCACCTCCCATTAAGATGGTTGGGGTTTTTTGTTTGTGCTTGGTTTTTTGTGGGTTTTTTTTTGTGCGTGTGGGGTTTTTTTGGTTTGTGGGGGTTTTTTGTTGCGTGTTTTTTTTTGTTTGTTTGTTTTTGTTTTTTTTCCCCTTCAATGTAACAAATGATAGGAGCTACAGAAGTAGGAGATAGTTCTTTTAGAATCCTGGCAGTGATTTTTATTCATGTCCTCATCTGACTGCCTAGCTACTGGAATGGAAGAAGAAAGACCAAACTCCCATTGAAGGTATACTGTGTGGAAGAGTTCAATCCACTAATCACTACCTCCTTTGGAAGAAATCCATGCTGACTGGTCCCTGTCACCTTCTGTTTCATGTGCCTGGAAAGATAACTGAATTAAGTGTGTGTCATTAATACTAAAAGATAATCAGAATCAGAACCACCTGATGATGTGCTTCAAGAGCAGATAAATGCTCTCATTCTGTAAGACACACAGATGAAAACCTAGTATCCTTGAAATTCATGTTCTACATCTGAGATGAAACTATATCAATACTTGTCCCTTATCCAGTAGAATAGATATAAAATTAAATTTGCAAACTATAGCAAATGACTCAAGGTGTCTAGAAAGCTTTTGACTAGTGGAAGGCTGTGTTCATTAAGAATGAAAAGCAACTTGGTAAACATTTAAGAGAGGTTTGAGCTAAATCTCTGTTCTGGACTTAGATTGGATCTTGGTAAATGCTCAAATATTTTTACATTCCCAGAATTTGTTTTCATTGCCTGCAAATTTTCTAGTTTCAGCAGGGACCACAAAACTTAGTGTGTACCCAGCCATCCAGTTGAAAATTCCCTTAATTTAAACTCAGCTTGTTGAAGTTGATCTGAAAGTTCAAGACTGACTGGTTTTTGTATTTGTTTTTTTTTTTTCCCTTTGAAGTTGACATTTTGAAGCCTTCAGAAAGCAATGGGATTTTAAAAACAGTTGGTTTTTTTGGGGGGTTCAGTGTCTGTTACTGCTTTAAAGAAATGAGATTAACTGTTAAATTCACATTTATATGCTAGCTCAAACCTTAAATTGGTCTACTTGATTTGGATAGTTTTTGCATGAATGTTCTTATTTGTAAAATGAGAGTCAAAGATGGGAGCAGAGGGAGGAGGGTGGAGATGGAGGAAAATGTTACCTTCCCTTCTCTTGGCAAGAGAACATAGTTAATTCTCTGTGTTGAGATTTCTTAAGGAATCTAGTGATATCAATTTTGATGGTCTTCAGTGATGTCAGTACTATTTTTTATTGTTGTACACTGCTAGCTGTATGTTCAAAGCTGCCTGTCTCAGACGCATCATCTCTCTGACTTTGTTAAAAATAGTTTTATTGACAAACTTTCCCAGTTGCACTGGGAAATGCCATAAAGAATCACATTCAGTATGCAGCTCTGGAAATCAATCAAATCATTGTGACTTGCAGCTTCTGAAATGTGTCATCTTGTGAATGTGTACAAACTCATTTTTGTTTTTACGCAGACATCTGGATTGTGTAGTGGTAGTTCGACTGCTCTTTGACGAAGCTGTGTGAAAGCTAATGCCTTTGACCAGTGTTTTCTGTTATTAACAGGCTAGGTGAGACAGCTGAGTATGTGCCCTTCAGGTTACCAAAAAGCCTGACTTGATTGTGCACCAATGAACTATTTACGGAATTTTATCAGGGATCATTTCTAGTAAGATGTATTCCCACCTTGATGAAAACCAGGCTCGTGATGTGCAGTGAATCATAGAATCATAGAATGGTCTGGGTTGGAAGGGACCCCAAGGATCATAGAGTTCCAACCCCCCTGCAAATTGTTTCAGCAACAAACCTGTGAGGAGTTGGGGTGCAAGGCAGGCTCTTCTTTTCCCAATGCTATTTGAATGGGTATTGGTATTTTTGTGGCAGAGTGTTGTCTGAATTAACTTTATAGAACCATAGAATCATAGAACAGTTAACTGAAATAGCTTTTTTGCCATTGACAGGGGAAGGAAGTAGAAGATTGGATTCACTTCACTGTCCTTACTGAAAATTCTTTTTCTACTGTGAAAGTGTTCTTTATTCTTTTCTTAAAGTACACTAGACTGCAGTGCATAGTCAAATAACTGTCGCTTGTGTTTCCAGTGATGGGCTACGAGGCTTCATATAATTTACCTTTGAAAGAAAGTCTCTTTTTTGGAACAATTTCCATGGCTCAGTTCTTCTGCCTGACAAAAAGGGATATTTGCAGCTCATAAAAGTATTTGTTTTGACTAGTTTTTTTGTTTTGAAATAAATGGTTACATGCTGATTAACTTCCCACTGGAGAGCCTTCCCACTTGCCTCCCAAGTTTGTAGAAGTAACATGGTCCTGCAGTGGCTTGGAGTGAACTATGCTGTGTGAAAGCAAGGTTTGTTGTAAAGGGAATTAGTAGACCAAGAGGTGTAATTAGGAAACAAACTCTCAACAAACACAAAAACTTTTAAAGCTGGAAGCACCTGTCTCAAATTATTTTGCTGAAGGTGTGCGCTCTGGAGTTCTGATGACTATGGTTTAAGGTCTTTTCCCCATCTTTGATGGGTTGTTTTCAGTCCAGATCCTTTTGGTGATGCTATGATTCTAGTGATCTGGCCTGCAGCGTGACCCCAGAAACATATAAGCAGGGGCAGTGAGCTTTAGGAAGGACAATGAGCAGTTGCAAGGAGGGAAGAGAGAGGAATTCTTTACGCTGGTTTCACCTTGGAAACAATTCCTTCATGCGCCTGTACTCGTGAACTACAACACATGAAAAACAACATATAAAACATGAGTACACCAAGGACGTAAACAATAATTTGGTTCCGGGTGTATTTTATAATCAGCATGACTGCTATTAGGCATTGTTTTATATCTTCTGGTAAGAGCTGCTGGGATAGTCTCATTGCTAGGACTCTGATTTAAGATGCATTTTTTTTGTGTGGCCGTTACGGTGAAAGGTCAAGAAAGTACTTTGGGATCACTGAGGTGGTGTATGCTCTCAATTAGTAACTTTATCATTATAATTCTATCAAACTTAAATCACCTCTCATTCAGTGCAGGAATGGCTTAGAGCAGTCTTGAACCAGTATCTTGTGTTGGCTTATAACATGGAGAGATAGTTTGTAAGCTTTAGTATGCTTACAGATTGACCTAGGTAGAATTGCGTGTTCTTTCCAGCTGTGTTTTCTATTCTAGTGTATTTTCACTGTGAAATAATGGTTTTACTAGAAAACTGAACAAATTAAAGAGAATCTTCCCTCACAAGGCTGGAGTATGAGTGAGCTAAGTTGCTGAAGGCTTGGACCCTCTAACTCTTTCCAGCCATGAGTAGTAAGTGCAGGACTGACCCAGGAGTGACAGATGGGTGGGTTGCCATCTCCACCCTGCTGGTTGCTGCTCAGGAAGAGGCATGTCAGGTGGTTGGTCATGAGTTAGGGATGAGGTAGTGATGACTAGAAGACCCCAAAAATGTGTCATGGGAGCTAAAACTGTTACTTTTTTTTCTTAAACAAAACAAAGTAATTTGGGAATAACACTTCCCTCTATTGTATCTATGTTACAATGTCATTTTACCAGTTTTTCAGGTATGTAATATTAACCCTTCTGAGCTTAAGAATGAATCTTGTCTATAAATACCAACATAATACCAACGTGATTCCAACTCTTGTATATATTGGCAAAGCTCCTGCAATGGTGCTTTACCTTGTGACTTCATTTATTTTGCTTAAGTCTCTTGAAATGAATTTAAGCTAGACTGGAAAATTCCTTTCTGCTGAAAATTCATAGAGGTTCATTAAACTTTACAATTTGTTTCAAAACTTACCTGTGGAGTTAAGGTCCTGGAACTAAGTGGAAACTTTTCCATATCCCTAGGACAAAAAAGTGTCGTACTCATCTCAATATATGTGAGTAGAACAGACTGAAATTGCTTTTGGAAGCATTTTTGGACCCAAATGTATGATTTTTAAAGGTAAAACTTAAAATTAACTGGATTTTTTTTGAAGCCTTGTGATTCCTGTTCCAGGCTTGTCTAACGTAAACGGAGTTGCTGAATAGCTGGTGTCACTAGCTGTTGCAGAGACTGCATATCTCTCTTGGATCACGTTACTTCAGGGGCTTTCAGCAGTATAGTTAATTTTACTGTGATTTTTGTATGTTCATTTGATAGTATGCCTAAGTGCCTTGCTTATGCGGACCCTTGTGGAGAGGGCGCATGGCACTGGTTACATGGTCAATGCTGTTTCACTTCACACTGCGTTGGGAGCATTCAGCATGTCTCAGGTGAGGTATTACTAAGAGTGGATGGGTAATAATTTATGAAAATATACCCCCGCCATTTCAAATG
>KL285350.1:34912-53136 GCA_000699545.1 Podiceps cristatus
AAGGTTGCTGGGCAACCTTTATAGTAGTGTCATCTGCCTACATTTATTCTATTTTTCTGCTTGGGCAAAGCATCATCTCATCTCTTCTTGACTGCCGCAAACCTGAGGTAAACTCTGTGTGGTGTGCTCCAGGAAATCTGGCAGTGCTTGCGCGACTCCATGTTTGTTAGCTGGGTCTTGCTGTTGGTGCCAGGTGATCCGATAGCACTCAGCTCTCGAGTTAGTACTAGCTGAAGGTGTATAGGTGAGGCCTTACACTCTGGGTTTTGGATATATTTGTTTCTTTGTTATTTTCACTTGAAATAGGTGATAATGTAGACCTCTGGTTTGTTTGTGTGTGAGGTGGGGTTTTTTTGTTGGTGGTGTGTGGGGTTTTTTTTTTATTTAATTTGATGGACATTGATTGAAAATGTTTAAAGTTAAGGACTATAATTCTCTGAGGCCCAAATTTGGGATTGGTCACCAGAATTTCTCTTCTAAAGCATTATTTCCCTCTTTGACCTGTATCATAGAATCATAGAAAGGCCTGGGTTGGAAGGGACCCCAAGGATCATAGAGTTCCACCCCCCCTGCCACAGGCAGGGACACCAACCTCCAGGCCTGGACCTACACGAGGTTGCCCAGGGCCCCATCCAACCTGGCCTTGAACACCTCCAGGCATGGGGCATCCACCACCTCTCTGGGCATACACCTCTGTATGGTGTGCCTAAGAATAATTTATTAGGTGCTTTAAGGGGAAAAAAAAAAAAAAGTCCATAGATGGCAATTACTCGGCAGACCTCGATGAGGGAGTTTTCCTTCTTGCTTCAGGCAATTAATAGTGAGTTGATGACCAGCGATATGCATAGGTTTGTATCTCTAATTCCTTTTTAAAAAAAGTGTATATGTGGATGTTGTGTAGAGGTTTATTCAGGTCTGTTTCTGTATTCCTTTAACCATCACACTGATCGTGGCTTCAGTGATATCTTCTATTAAAATTGCATGTATTTTAAGCATTAATATTTTTTTAAATATATTTGCCCTAATGTGGCAAATAAGCCTATTCACTCCAGAATTGTTAACTGCACTGGTAAGACAACATAGTTTTGGTCCTTGTTTTTCCAGGCTGTTTTGCCTTATGTATATTGATTCTTATGTTAAACTGTAGAAATTGCAGCATGCCTTTGCTTTGATGTTGGTGCTTTGCTTCCCATATAAGCCTGGCATGTTGTGGTCTTTTCTTTCTGTATTCCTGTGCTCTTGTATGTTCCTGATACAGGTTAAAATCCTGTTTGTGCTGTCTCCAGAATATCTTTGTTAAAATGGATGCATTGGGTGATTGTATTAGGGAAGTCCTTCACCGCTGTGTTTGTTCAGCGTCACAGGTGAAAGCAGTGATCTTCTATTATAGTAGATGTTAACATGAAATCTCTACGAGACAGTAAAGACAGTATTTCAGAAGAAAATATTTCAGCAGCAAATACTGATGATAGTATACTAACTATTATTTTCTCCTCTAGGTGTTGAAATGGGTTGAAGAAGCAGTTCAAGCCTCCAAAGTGCATCTCTTGTCTACAGACCATGTGACCATGGCTGTAAATACCTGGCAGATCCCTTTTGATCCTAGTCTGAAAGAGGTTACAGTGTCCTTGAGTGGTCCTTCACCAGCAATTGAAATTCATGATCCATTAGGTGAAGTAGTTTATACCTTCTTTTGTGATAGCAAAAAAGTGAATGAAAAAGACAAATCATCTCTACTGTCTCCAATAGGGAAGGCTGTATTTGTGATTCATAAATGTCTTTCACATTTTGAAAACCAGTATCAGGGCTTCAGGATATTTTAAAATTTTATTTTATTTTTAAAATACAGAATCTTTGGGTATATGCACTTCTGATATTTAAATTGTTCCCAATGTTCCATTCTTCTGACTCAGAGACTAGAAATCCTCCCTATTCTGACCATTTCATCTCACCTCCATCTGCTTTCTTACTGTTGCATTCCAAGTTTCTGGACACTTTTGTTTTTCATGTGTATATATATATAGTCACTGAACAATCATTTAGGGTTATACATGATGGTTGTGTTTTATGTGGTGAAAGGTAAACCAAGGTCTGGATTCTTTGAACTATGAGAGCATTGAGAATCAAACCTTGTCTGGTGTGCCCATCTCTTGCTGAACAATGTGTAATGGGGAATGCAGTAACAGATTTGGATCCTAATTTGTAATTGGAAATATTTTGAACAAATCTACTGTTCATTGTTGTGTTGATGCCTTAGAAACCTGCAGCAGCACTCCAGAAATAAATTCAGATTATACCTTCTATTCTCTGAATAACTTTTGGCTAAGGATATAGCGTAAGCTTTAGTATCTAGGAGATACTTTATGTGCAGGATTGGTTCCCTGCAATATAATCTGGTCCGTCCTCCACTGAAGCATTCCTCTTTCTTTACAGGAAAGAAATTTGCTCAGTGTCTCTCTTCAAGCCATGGTAACACAATCCTGGGCACATCTGTCAGGCTTAGCTGAAGCTTTGACCCCATCTATATGTTTTCCTTTATCATAGGTCAGCTCCATTCATCTAAATCCACATAGTTTCACTGAAGTTAGTTGAGGCAAGTCTGATAAGCTCTTCAAAAATTGATGCTGGAACACCCCATTCCCTTTCCCTTTAGTGCTCTGAAAGAGCCAGATATGTTTTTAGCACTGATGGTACGTCGTAGTCAGCCTCAAGAGGGCAAAATGCCTCTATAGAGAACCAGTTCCTGCATACAACCATCCATATATTTGTCTGCATAGGTGTACATGTAAAGGGTGACATGGTGCAGTATGAAAAATTTGCACTCTTCTATTGATGCCTGGGATGTCTAACAGGCTAAATTCCCTGGGAGGATCTCTTATGCATTCCCACTGTTGGTCACATGCTAATGCCCCTCTGCTAGGAGATCCTGGCTTGTCAGTATTTTTATTTGTGGAGTTTATCCTGCTTGAAATAGGTCTACAGGATGGAAGAGTGAGTGGGCTGGCAGCTGGCTGGTGGGTTAGAGTAAGTCTGTTGTAAGAGCTCCTTTGGGGGAGTTTGCTTCTGTGCTGCCCCCTTTCACTGGGAGCTGAGCATTTTCTATGAAGAGAACTTGTTTCTGAGTTTCCCACAGCTCTGTATTATTGCATGCTGTACTAAATTTCCCAAGCAAATTAAAAGAGTGAAAATAAATGAGTTTTTAGTATTCTGGCAAAGAATTGCAGGGAATTGTTTGACCACTAAGTAGTGAGAAAGTCAAGTACCAAAAATACATCAGTACAGAAGAACAATATTATTGTTTGTTGGTTTTTTTGTTGTGTTGTTGTGTGGGTTTTTTTGTGGTTTTTTTTTTTTTTTTTTTTTTTTTTTTTTATTTTTTGGAAATACTGTATTTACTCCCTGGTTGGTTTGTTTTTTTTTTTTTTTTTTTTTTTTTTTTTTTTTTTTTTAATTTTAGGCAATACTGTATTTACTCCCTGGTTGGTTTGTTTATTTTTTTAGGCAAGCAGATTAGTAAAGGATCAGGACTGAATGAATTGCTAAATATCCACAACTCTGCAAAGGTAGTAAATGTCAAAGATCCGGAGCCTGGAACATGGACAATTAAGGTAAAGTTACTGCAGAAATTATGTATGACTGTTCCTGCAGTTTATAAGGGTATGGTATAATGATTTACTACATTATTTATCCTAGATACTCATAAATGAGTTTGTGTTACAATAAATGTCATTTCTAACCCGTGTTGCAATGTATCCTGAAGGCAGTAGTATAAAATTCCTATCAAGATGATAACATATTAGATGTTACTCTTGTAAGTCAAATCCTTAGGTGTTCCTTTTCCTTTGGATGGAAAAAGGATGACATGAGCACTGAGTCTGGTGAGCAGATACTCTCTGTGGAGAGTGTGGGCACAGAGGGGCTTTGCTGTCTGTAGCCCATTTAGAGGACTGGGAGAGAGAGATGAAGAGCACTTTGCAGGCCAGAGATTCACAAAGTCAATAAATACACATTTAATTCAAACTCCTTATCAGTAAATTATTTAAATACTACAATATGTAAACAAATTTGTTCATGTGAGTGCTATCCTAGCACATACAGTTCCCGATTGGACCCCAAAGGGTTTGGAAATGTTAAGAAGTTAGGATCAACATGATTAGCAGTAATAATGAAACAAGAAAGGATCCCTAAGACTGCTGAAATGGTCGCCTTGGAACTGACTGCAGCAACTTCCTGTGACCCTTGCGTAAGCTCCCTCTGCCAAAGGTGGCTGCTCCCACAGCAGTCCGTAGGAAAGCTCCCTGAGTGTTTGGCTGAAGGCTCCTTACACTGAGCACATCAATGTGCACTGAAACAGATGAAGAGCAACTGTACCTGCTGGTTCTGAGAGCTGTAGCAAGCAGCTGGCTCCTAGGCAATGACGCATTAACATGCTTCTGAAATGAAAGAACAGAATGGCTTGGTGAGGAAAGGGCCACTTAGAACTAGGGTTCCATGGGACTTTCGTCTGAAATGAAAGAACAGAATGGCTCGGTGAGGAAAGAGCCACTTAGAACTAGGGTTCCATGGGACTTTCTCTGGGTGATGGTGCTGGTTTAAACATTTGCTGTTGGCCACGTGCTGCTGAGTGCTGTATCATGGTTGTGAGGTGTGTGGCGAACAAGGTGTGTAAATACAATAACCTCCAAGAGCGCTTATGACCTGTTGCTACACAAAGAGCTGGGGGCTGTGCATTGAAGCTAGTGTTCAGTAACCAAATCCTTTGCTAAATCAAAGATCAGGAAAATTGTCTTCCTCTGGGGAACTGTTACAATGAATCAGCAAGAACATAACAATACCACCATCTTTTAGGGTAGAGGAAATCAGGTAGGGAAAATCTTTCCTGTTCATAGATCAATAAACGTATGTATAAAATAGGTGTAAATCAGGAACAGAAAATGGATTGCTTAGACTAGCCTTAACTCCTAACTTAGCAGAGATTCAACTTAACATAGTATATCTGCCCCAAGACTGCTTACCTGAAACCATAATAGGGAAAAGTGATGAGCAAGAGCACTCTTGCTGTAATGGGGAGGTGAAGCTTAGGACTTGGCTAGACTTAGGGAAATGTATGTATTTGTCAGTTTGGTTTACGTGTTCATTATGTCATTTTAATCAACTGTTCAAAATGTAATTGCACCAAATGTGAATGGAAAGTTAAAACTTTAAGGATTGCCCTATGGATAAGATAGTAATAGAAACTTAAGAACTAGCCCCAACGTTTTTGTGGCTGATACTGATGTTTCAAAACATTTGAAATGTGTTAGCTAACAAATGACACCCCACTACCTCATCTTAAAATCTGTGCAAGGCCGAATTGTTTATGTAGAAATTATACTATTTAAATATGTTTTGTGTACAGGTTATCTTCAGACAAATAAAGTTGAGTCTGTGCCTTCTGCTGGTTCGTAGGGGCAGAATGTTGTGACATACGCCCTTAGAGTCGGGGAGAGGAAGGGAGGTATAATGAACTGTTAAGTTTTTTACATCATCTTCTCAACTCTGTTCTGTAACTGTGACCTAAACTGACTCAAGCTTTGTCTTATTGTTGTAGACACCTTTACATAGGTAAAGCAGCATGATCCCAGCTTTCCTAAATTGATGTGCAAACAGTCATACTGGTGTAGGTCCCTTCCAACTGAACTATTCTATTCTAGAAGTGTCAATAATGTATTGTTATTTTTGGAGGGGAAGTCACCTGTGTGAGATACCTTTATAGCCAGGTTCACAATGAGGTGTGCTGAATGGATCCATGCTCTGCATTGTCCCTGCTGTGAGCATGGGGCAGTTTGAAAAGGATTGCCAATTCACATACAGCACTGTAGGAAACCATTGCTACTGCTGCAGAACTGGAACTAGAGAAACATGTTGACCTCAGCAGCTCTGTGGACAGTTGTTTGAATGTCTGTCTATGCTTCCAGGACCAGAAATGCTGAAAAACCTGGTACAGGGACACCCTGGTACAGTCATTGCCTTAGCATTCAACTCTGTAGCTTGTTGGAGTCTTTCAAGCTAAGCATGCAGTCTAGTAAACATTCAACACCCTGCCACCCAGAGGAAGAGAATGCAGAAAAAGCCAAAGACCTGTGCGCTCTCTCCCTGGCCCTGCCTGGCTGTTACTCAGCCGAGGCCTTTTTGGATGTGAGCTGAGCCATGTGGAACTCCTTGTGTATGCCTGCACCGAGTTGTCCAAACTTCCGGATTCCAGGAATTGCTGAGAGAGGAGCCTGCTGCTCTTACAAGCTCAGCGTGTAACACCCTTCAGAGCTAATAAGGTCTCCTAAAGCTGAGGCTGGCACACAGCATGGGCCAGCATGCTTGGCTAGATGCGAACCAGTCCCCGCCAAGGCATTGGGCTGCTCCCGCGGTGAGGGTTTTTAAAGTTTCTGTTTTGCTAAGTTCAACATAATATCAGTGCGCAGGGAAGTCTTTAAATCACAGGTTTAAGTAATATAAAATGCACTGTATGCAATACAGTTGCTGCCTGTGCTGCAGGATGGCTCCAGTTGCCTTCAGGTGTTTCAGTTACGAGGACATCAAATCTCTGTGTGTGTATTTTTATAAATACATTTTCCTTCCAGGTCTGCTGCAATACCCTTGGTTTACAAGGCAACAGGAGACCTTTCAAAGAGTAGTGACATGAGACGAGCACATGGCTCCTCTCTCCATAGCATAGCAGAATAGTGAACATTGAGGTATAGTGTGAACAGAATACTGAACAGCGAACAGTTTTGCGGAGAAGGAACTATGCTTCGGCAGGAGGGCGGTCCTGCTGTTGTTCTCTGTGCCTCAGAGCTATCTGTCAGACTAAATCTATCTGCTGGCCCTGCTGCTGAGATAGCTATCAGGATATGTGCTTCCACAGGAACAGTCTGAACTTGCTTAATAGGAGGGGGAGCATTGTTTGCTTTTGCTAAATCCCTCCCACAAAGACCTGTCCTATGGACTTCTCTTAAAAGATTTCTTTGGAGCAGTTTGGGAGGCATCCAGCATCTTGCAAATAACAGCAGCGTTGGGAGGCAGTTGTGTCTCCTCCAGAAAGGCCTTGGCTGCCCACGTTTTCAGTGGGTGATGGTGCTTAGTCAGTGCGGGAGAGAAGCCATCAGCTGCTGGTTTGTGCTGCTGTTAATCAATAGGCCACAGCTTTTTCAGCTGAGCAATGCCACAGAAGGCTCCCTGCTGCTTAGAGTTAAGTGATCATCTGCGTGATTGAGAAAAGAAGAGGAAAAGCAATGAGAAAGCAGCAGAAAAACTTGGCTGCTGTTGTGATCAAGATGAGTCTTTAATGGCTGCTGTTGTTACTTCTGTTCATCCGTACAGCCAAATGCAGCTGGTTCAACGGAGCACAGTGACAAACTGGTCCACAGTAACTGCTACTGAACGAGCATGTTCCTTAAAGCCTAATTCAGCTGCATATCTCCATCACTGTAACTATAAATGCATAAATATAACTATGCAATGAACAAATTATTTAGCTGTCATAACTTGGTTTTTCTGTTGTGTCAAAATTAGGAGTTTGTTTTACAAAACCCCATGCATTTTTTCATACATTTGTTTATAGATACGTGCATTTGGGGCAATTTTATTTTGGGGTGTTTGCAAGACAGGAAGGTGTTTTTTCCTGAAGTCTGTGAGAATGTGTCTGTTCTCTTTATCGTACTCATCCAGTCTGGGAGGAAAAACACTAATGTGAAACACCAGTGATCCACATTAAACAAGAAATAATGAAAAGAGACTTGGCAAAGGTACTAATTGTAAAGCAATCATTCAGGGTGAAATTTATTCTTAGGTATTTGCATAAGACTGCAGGCTCTCAGGCATGTGGCAGTGATAGATTTGTTTATTGCTACCAGTAAATGGTAAAACATTCTAAGGTTATTCTAGCCTTAAAAATTCAGGAGTATCTAAAGGTCTGAATAATTCATGGTGAAATGTATTTCTTTGTGGATCATTTACTCTGCTTTAGTCACTGGCTTGTTTGACTAAGATTTTTAAGGCTGTGACTAAAGACTTAAACTTTGTCATAAGTTTATTCACACCATAAATTCCTTATACAGATGCATAAATCTATAAAAAGAAAACTTTGTCACTGAGTTTGTCTAATGAAATTTTAACTGTCAATTAACGCTTGATAACATGAGTTGTTTGGCACACTTAAATATTTCTTTGTACTGTTAACAGCTGGTTTATATAAAAAAGGCTTTAGCAGTGACTTTTCTGAGGTGAAAGGCTAACCAAATAGAAGCAAATGGAGGTTGTTTTAATCAGATAGACATCAATTTGTCATAGTGTCTAAATGGCTGTCCCTAGGCAGTTAGTTATAAGAAACAACTGTTTAATATTCATATGCAGCTGTATTGGAGGTGGTTACTAAACAGAAGGAATTATGTATTTGAGAATGAATGAGATAATGCTCCCTAGATAGATAAACTTCAGTGGAATTATTTTAATAATGATTTTCTTTCACATTGCAAGTCTCGTGTGCTGTATCATTTCCCTGAAAAAACACCAAAGTAGGTTCCACTAACTGCAGATTTGATCTTGGCATAATATATCTTAGGTATCACTCTTTACAGCCTTTGGAATTGTTATTTTTTTTCCTGCTGTTCTGGTTGAAATTGTCCATGGGTTTGGCATTAAGCCTGTAAAGATCGAACTCCATCCTCAGTGAAGTGCAGCAGTGGTGGGGTTTTTTTTATCTCTTAACACCTGAAGGGTGTGGAAGTAAAAGAGGTTCCTGCATAGTCTTCGCAAGTAGTATTGTCCTTTTCTTTCTCGGAATAGAATGATAGAAAGTAACTTAAAGACGATAAAATGATTGCACGATTGAGGACTTGCATAAAAGCAACTTTGCCCTCTGACAATGTAAAGCTAAGGCTTTTAAAAACAGGTAGATGGGTGGGGGTTGTTTGTGCTTTGTTTTTTGCTGATTCAATTGGAAGGACAAGGTGGGATGGAGAACAGAAGTTAGAGGTGCTTTTGCATCCTCTGCTTTCCCACTGACACCTTGGCTGGGGAAGAGAAGAACCTTTAGTAGTCAGTGTTGATTGAGGTTGGTCTGTGCTTGCCGCTTATTTCATGCTATGCCTAAGACTTTTTTGCATGTGTCTCATGGGTAAAATTAGTTTTGTGTATATTTAGAAAGGGTGCTTACTAATAAATAAAAAAGTAAGAGAAATTATTGTAGCACTAGAAGTAAATTGGTTAGATATATATTAGCAAAAATTTTATACTGATTTTTCTATCATGACTTGTTTCATTTACTGTTTTGTAATATACTTTATAATGGTCAAAATCCTGACTTCCAGACAGTCTCCCATTGCAGTCACTGGCATGTGACAAGCCATTGTTGATCTTGTGTGTTTGTGTTGCGATTTATGTCTGAGACAAATGGACTTTTTGCTGAGGCTATAATTGTAGGGTCCCGTGTCTAAAAATAAAGCTTTATTTAAGGCGTTTTTACTTGCAACTTCTGGCATAAATCTCCTTTCCATCTTGTTCTTAATGACAGCTGAAGTCTATCTACTGAACTCAGTGGATGGATCAGAAAATTTGCAACTGCTGACATGCTGATTATGTACATGGTCTTTCACTCTGCTTTTTCAGACCTCCAGCAGTGGAAGGCACTCTGTTCGGATCACGGGGCTCAGCACTATTGACTTTAGAGCTGGGTTTTCTAGGATGCCCACATTAGACTTTAAAAAAACATCCAGCAGACCAGTGCAAGGTTGGCTTCCATTTTATTCTATGCTAAACAGTAATCATTTGTGGACCTCCAAGATCAAGGAGAAATCTGTGATGATCTCTCTGGTGAACTTTATGATAAATCTGGGGCTGGTGTTGGTCAGTTCTGGGGCCTTGAGTGTACGAGAGCAGCCAATGTACCTGTTTTATCGTACTATGGTATTTTTTCATATTAGCTTGGGTTTTTATGTCACACATTCAGATATTTTTAGCTATGAAATGCTGCAAACTTGCAACTCTTACCTTTGGAGCTTCAGGAAAAGCCTTTGGCTACTGGGTCTGGTGGGGTGTTAATGAAGAGGCTGCTATTTCAGAAACACCTGTTGGAAATGAGCAATTTAAACCGTGCTGTGTCTCATGACAGCCAACAAGTGGAGCACAGCTTAGTACAGCTTAGGTTTTTTGTTGCTTGGTGAGTAAGGGTTCATAGAATCATAGAATGTTTTGGGTTGGAAGGGACCTCTAGAGCCCATCTAGTCCAACCCCCCTGCAGTGAGCAGGGACACCATTACCTAGATCAGGTTGCTCAGAGCCCCGTCCAACCTGGTCTTGAATGTTTCCCTAGATGGGGCCTCCACCACCTCTCTGGGCAACCCGTTCCAGTGCTTCACCACCCTCATTGTGAAGAATTTCTTCCTTACTGAATAGTGCATTCATGGGATAGTGGGCTATACGTATGGAATGTAACCTTTCCTTTTAAATTATTTTTAAGCCCTTAAAATAACATGTTTCTGTTTTTCTAGGGATTCCTACCTTTGTGCTGCTAAATACCACGGGGATCTTTCTTCCAGCTAGAGTAGACCGACTGGAACTTCTGAGTATTACAGGGGAACTTCTTAAGACCTTGCCTGTGAAATACTATCCTGACAGAAAGCCCTATGGACTATGGAATATTTCTGACTTCATTCCACCAGATGAAGCTTTTTTTGTTAAAATAATGGGCTATGACAAGGATGATTATATTTTTCAGAGAGTTTCAAGTGTTTCATTTTCTAGTATTACTCCTGGTAAGAGATTTTAAGTTGAATTAACTGTACATTTGTCATGTCTGAATAAGTTAAAGTTGATATTGGATACCTTTTTGTAACTTACACAAGTACTTTCTGTGCTTTTTCCTTCCAAAGTTCTATCTCTAAATCATGATGGACAAGTTAACGTTGTTATCTGCTAAGTATAACTTCATCAGAAACTGAATTTCCTTTCAATAAAAGGAAAAGGTAGGCTATATGTTAGTAGCTGTTAATAATCTTTTGGGGAATAATTGCTTTCTTTAGATGCTCCAAAAGTTACAATGCCCACCAAGACTCCAGGATACTACTTACAGCCAGGGTCTGTTCCTTGCCATGTTGAAAGCCTTATACCTTTTACTCAGCGTTTTACTAAAAATGGAGTAAAACTAGGAGTGGATCAGTTCTTCAAGTAAGTAGTGACCTTCTTTCCCTCCCCCCCCACCCCCCCCCATGATGTTTTATTTGCTATTTATAGCCTATGATTTCTATTTATTATTTACTGTTATATACTGCTTATATCCTATTACTTCCATTTTGTTATTTTGGTGATATTCATTAGGGAGGCTGTATTGTGTGGAGAGATTTATAAGAGATAGAGATACATGCGTGATTGAGGAGGGCATACACTCGTTATAGACGATGAGATTATATGCTTCTGGCCAAAATCCCCCTTAAACGCGTCTTCTTAAATTATGATAAACTGGGTCTAAAAGTCTAGAGGGCGAATGCTTTTAATTTGTATTTTTAAAGGTTATGTAAAGTAGATTGGTAACTAGCTTTTTGTCTGGACCCTCCTCCCCAGTGATGCAGAGATGATTATGGAACATATATTAATTTGCTTTATTTTTAATTGCCTTTCATGGATGCCCTACAAGTATATCCTGTGACCTAGGCTAGAAAATTTTCCCCTTCAGAAAAGTATCTGAAAATAGGAAAACGTATACGGAATATACCGCAAGGCTTTTCAGACTTCTGTGTAGAAAATTAATTGCATGTTCTTTGTCTGTACAATGAGATAAGAAGAAAAAAAAATTTATAAATGAATACTCAAAGTCTATTTTGTAATTCTGGTAGTTGAAAACAAATATGTGCTAGAAAACAGTGTTGGCAACCTCTTGTAAAGCCTGATGCACTTCAGCAGAAGGCTGAAGGCTAAGTTCTAGCATTTGGTAGCAAGTCCATGACTATCAAAATAAATAAATTCTGAAGCTCACTTGTACACTGTTGGCAGCATGAAATGCTGCAGCTTGCTTTTTTTTTTTTTTTTTTTTTTGAGGTGCCATTTACATTTTGTTAACCCTGGCACATAGTTTAGCAGCTGTGTAATTTTTTCCATTCTTTAGTTATCTAACCACACACTTCTTGCTTTTCACATATCCAGCACCTTTATGATTGGGCTGCATTTTTCATTTTTGTATTACAGATCAGATGAATGAACAGATCATCCAAGTTAATGTAAAAAAAAAATATATCTCAAGCCAAATATTATTGATCACAGTTAAATAGGATCTAATTCAGCTTGGTTTATCTTCATTTTATTAGTAGTGAAGTTCCATATGGGATTTGTCCAGCTTACTAGTTTAAAGCAGATTTGAGCTGTATTATTGCTCTGCATTGAATGAATTTGAATGAGTTTTGTTTTGGTGACAAGATGTCATCTTTACTCAATTTATTTTAATACTTATTTCAAAAAGTAACTGGTTTATAAGTTGAATATTCTAGTTCTATCATGATAGTTGTTTATGTGAAGATACCATTAGAATGAATATAGGTTAAGGGTTCCTGAAGTCAATGTACTCTGAAAATTTCTTTTTAACTTTGACTCCAGAAATACTATCAGCTGCAATAATAATTCTTAATTTGAAATGAGTAACACGTGTAGGAAAAAAACTTCTCTGAAACTGCAACAGCTTTGTTTTTCTAGATTTCTGCATCCTGTGGTGGTCTAGTAAGAAAGCTTGGATTTTGATGAATATCCTAGTGCATTTCTGACAAGTCTGACTTAGGAGACCAAGAACAGTAGTTAAGCACCTCATTCCAGTGGGAAATCAGTAGGACTAATGGGTCTTTAAATTCTATTCTGTATTATTAATGGCAGATCCCACCAATGACAGAATTAGCAAAAATAATGTGTGCAATTCTGTCAAATACTTAATGAAAATAACAATCATCATCATAATTATAAAAAAAAAGAAAAATCAGTCAACTGATATTTGTGGCTGTTAACCGAGTCTGATTTGCTAAATCATGCAGAATATATCCCTCCAAACTATGCATTAACTAGCACGGTACGAGTGAGCGTTAGGTTCTAGTTCATTTGCGGGAGCCACAGCCTGCTGCTGGTAACTTCCCACGTGAAGATGTGATTGGGAACGCGGTGGTTTGTGGTGACCAAGAGGTGAGGTTAGATCCAATGTGAGCATCACTGTGCTCTCTGCCAGTGTTTCTATGGTGACTAATAACCAGGATGCAATTTGTTCTTTGTTTTTTGCAGCTTGGCTAAGGGAGTGCATTTGTATTTTCCAAACTGACTAGATAAGTAACTTGATCAGCAAATTGCATATTTTGTAGAACGATTTGGGTAAATAAACGACTTGGCGCTGAAAGGTGCTGAGTTATCCCACTGACAGGTGTTGCAAAGATTAGTGTGCAGTTACTGCTTTTTAGGGTCAGTGCCAAAGTGATGCAGCAGATGTCTTGAGGTGTATGTTGTTCATTGCTGGCCTTGTTGTATTTCATTTTTTCAAATAGACCACTGCAGGTCTCTGTTCGCCAAGCTTTTACACTCTGGACATGTTTCCTTTCATGCTTCTGTTCTCAAGGCTTCCATGTTTGACATCTGGTGGGTAGCAAAAGTCAGGATTGAAGAATAGGATTGTGTAACTTCACTTTTAACATACTTTCCATGAAAAAGAGAAATTTCTCACTTTTTACTTGGAAGAAACACTACCTTATTCTTTAGTGTTGGCAGTTACTGCCATTTCCATTCGCCAGCATTTCACTGTAAAATGTCATAGATTTGATGCATGATATATTAGGATATCTAGAGTAAGTATGAAGTAAGAGAGAATAAGTAGGAAGCCATTTAAGGTCACTATATACTGTTTTCTTTTGTGGTGTAATTGGATTGTCTATCTCATGGTACTACAGCATTGAAATTTCACGCATATTCCAAGTCTTTGTCTTGTTCTTTCTATATCCTTTAAGGGCTGATAAATCAATCTATTCAGACAAAAAAAGAGAGACAAAGGGTTCACTAATTCTGTGTTTTCCCATAATGCGGCAATTACTTGCCAAAGCTATTGTGGATATTTTAGCACTCATCAGTTTTGTTTACATGCCATAGCAACAGGCCATGGGGAGCACTGGGACGCTGCAGAAACACCACTGTTTTGCTCATTTATGTCATCGTCTGTGTGTCTGTTGCACCATTAGCTGTATAAAATGTGATTTTGAATCTTGAGAAGCTGTAAGAGTGTGTGTTTTTAAGCACATGTAACCACCAGTCAATGTAGTTATACTTTTATTCTCTTCTTGACTTTATCACTGTATGTGATAGATACATGGTACTATTGCCTATCAGCTTTGCCCTTGCTGTGATTTACAGGAAAACTCCAAGTATTTCTCTGGATCCCTGTTACATTATCTTGTTCACATCTCTTCTGTACCCCACCCTCTGTGATGTCTGGAATCTATCAATTCTGTCCTTTACGTTTGTTGCACTGTGTATTTTTGTATGGCTAGGCAATCAGTGTGCAGAATATTGGATTGTTACAGTTATTGCTGGTCATAAGTTCAGAGGTGCAGCTGGCAGAGCAGAAGTCAGTCCTCTTCATCCAGATACTTCACACTTTGCTGGGTTGTAAGTGTTTGGGGTGGAGGCAGTCCCTGCAGTTTAAAAAGTACAGAGTGAGTTGCCTGGATGTAGTTATCTTGTAGTAGGGTAGATGCTGCCCTCTCCACTGTGTAAACCTAACAGTGGATTTGCATATAGAGGGGGGGGAAAGTAGACAGTATCTGGTAAAGGACTGGGGGGTCCTTTGTGTGCAGCCCCTTCTGTACCTGTGAAGTTGAGAAGCTCATGCTGGGAGTGTGAACGTTTGTTACCCTTGCTAGCGAAAGCCAGGGGTTTGGTACCGTGTACTGGCTCTACATAGAAGCTTGTCGGTATTAAGGAAAGGTACCTTCTCAAGTAGTAAATATAACAATAGAGTACGAGTAGCTGCGTGAATGACTGCAAATACAGCGGTTTCAGTTATTGTGTGACAACTGTTAAAGGCATATTTGTAGATGTGCAAGTGAGATTCTGCAAAAACATTTCTTAATGCTTATAAAAAGCCTGACAATGTATATATAATTTCTTTAAGATCCATAAAGCTATATCCAATTTTGATTCATCGGAGGGTCTGTTTTTCCTCTGTTATTGTCAGTAGTCAGGAAACCAAGTTCTTGTACCCCTTGATTCCTTCAGGAATTCAGTGAGTATGCCTTTTTTTTTTTCCTCCAGAGAATCATCTAGTATGAGTTGGGAAATTGCCCAGGTCTCCTTGTCTGACGAAGGCTTTTACGAATGTATGGCAACTAGCGGTGCAGGAACTGGACGTGCGCAGACATTTCTGGATGTTTCAGGTGGGTAGTAGTCCTTCCTGTGACGCTGAAGCATGGCAATATGTTGTGCCGGAACATCTAACATGGAGCAATGGCGCTTGGGGACAATAAAATGCATTTCCAGTTCTAAGTATATTTTTTTATTTGGTTTTTCTCACCCATGTGCACAAGTGTGCTGGTGTTTATTCAGCATACCCATTTTAAATATTAACTTTGGGTTTGTTTTGATTAGTTCCCACTGTCAGTTGGACTTGCAGAATAGATATGGCCTGTAGAAGCAGAAAATGAAATCTCAGATTTCAGTTGTTCTCATTTTTATTTCAAGCTGTAGCTTTTATATGTTTACTTGATTGTATGTGTGTATTATCTGATAGACAAAGAGTTACAAAAGTTGCATTCAAAAGTTTTCCACTTTTTTTTAAACAGGATTCAGTAAGCGTTGGAAGTCTTTCTCATCTCTTACCTTGAATTTTTTAAAAGTGAATAACTAGGGTGAAGTAAAATTAAATAAGGAATACATCAGGCTAATTGCAAAGATACTTTTGAATAAGCTGTAGCATTTGGTTGCTAGACCCAAAATGGTTAGCATTATCTCTCCAATAAGTGATTTTAATCACATTTTATTGTTTTATTTAATTTAAAATGTTTCTAACTTGATAAATATCTCAATTTAAAGTACAACCAGTATAAATCTGGTCATCCATTTACTATGAGTTGGTGTGCCTTATGCGTTAAAGCAGTTTCGAAGCATAAAGCGCTGACATTCCACTTGCTGAGGGAGAGGGAATTTTCCTATGTACATGAATGACCTGTTCAGACTTTGGGCACTAAATGATTGACTCGTTAATTATTACTAAAAGTTGTGGTAAAAGGGAATCCTTTCTGAAAAGTGAATAGTGTCATCCTGGTCAAGCTTTGGACATAAAAATTTGGAGTGGGAGAAAGGGAGAGAGTAAAGTTTGTCTGCTGTGAAGGCAGACGTGAAGCTACACTGCTTGTGTACCTGTCACTCCGACTGCTGGGACACGGGGCCTTGGTTACTGCCTGAAGATTGTGATGTTGAGAGTTTCCATTGCAGATCAGCTAGAAGCATTTCCCAAAGTGAAACAACATGCTTTACTTCACAAAGTTAATCCTTTTACTCTATCGGAAGGATTTAGTTTAAGTAACTAAACCAAGATGAACCCCAAACACAGATGGAGAAAACATAAGACCAGGCATGGGCTAGAACTGCTTCATTAGACAGCAGAGGGCTTCTGCAGGAAAAATTAAGAAAAACTTATTTATGCATGTGGGTGGGTGGATGAAAACCCTGTCCATACTATAGCAAATGTCACTTAATTTTTCACAGTTGCAATGTAGTCCGAGGGAAAGGGAAAAATACTTTCTATTTTGAAACAAAAATCTAGTTCAGTTAGCGTTGATCAGACATCTGCTGTGCAGAAGTGTAAGCTATTGCTCTTAACTAGGGAAGACACTGGAGCCGAGTCAGTTAATCAGTTAATTTGCAGCAGCAGTGAGGATAGTAAAGCTTGGAACAGGAGTTTGAATTCAGGCTCTGGGTTCCATATAACCACTTGAAATCAAAGTTGTCCTGTTCTTTTATATCCTGTAGGAGCTAATGCAGGTTAGTTAACCTGGATTACAAATCACAGAATCACAAAACAATTTAGGCTGGAGGGACCATTGGAAGATATCTAGTACAACTCACAGCTCCAAGCAGAATTAACTTCCAAGCTTGATCGTGTTTCTCAGGAACTTGTCCAATCAAACTCTGAATGTTCCCAAGGACAGAGATTTCACAAGTTCCATGGGCAGCCTTCAGTGCTTAACTACCCCCAGGAGGAAAATATTTTGCATGACTAGTCAGAATTTTCCCTGCTGCATATTATGACCACAGAATCTCATTTACTTTTTTCTTTTATTTTCTTTTTTTTTTTCTTTTGTGCCCTAAGACGACACTAACTCTGTATTCTCTAAAACAACCCACTCACTAGTTGAAGAGAGTGTCTATATATCCCTTCACCTTTTCTTTTCCAGGCGACGATGCTCCTCTCACTGCAGTTTGAGCAAATCCAAAAAAACCCACAGTATGATATCATTGATTCCATGCAAGGCAAAGTTTGTAGAGAAACAGCTATCTTGCACCAACTGGTAAATTTGAGGAGAGTAACATCCTTTTAGTTACACAAAGTACTCAAGTAGAATAGAACAGTAACATCAATACTTACCCAAGTCCTAGCTCTGGAGCAGTAGTTTATATTTTGGCTATGAAAATCCTTCAGGTGAACAGGGTATTTCCATATGCTAAGGCACATGGAGGCCAGGGAGGTCATTCGAGACACCCAGCACGGCTTCACCAAGGGCAAGTCCTGCCTGACCAACCTAGTGACTTGTTATGATGGTGTGACAACCACAGTGGACAAGGGAAAACCAATGGACGTCACCTATCTGGACTTCTGCAAAGCCTTTGACACAGTCCTCCACGGCATCCTTCTCTCTAAATTGGAGAGCTATGGATTTGATGGGTGGACTGTTCGCTGGATAAGGAATTGGCTGGATGGGCGCATCCAGAGGGTAGAGGTCAAAGGCTCGATGTCCAGATGGAGACTGGTGACGAGTGGTGTCCCTCAGGGGTCCGTACTGGGACCGGTGCTGTTTAATGTTTTCATCAATGACCTAGACAGGGAGATTGAGAGCACCCTCAGCAAGTTTGCGGACGACACCAAGCTGAGTGGTGCGGTTGACAGACCAGAAGGACGGGATGTCATCCAGAGAGACCTGGACAGGCTGGAGAGGTGGGCCTGTGTGAACCGCATGAGGTTC
>KL285350.1:53821-72895 GCA_000699545.1 Podiceps cristatus
TCCCTGCTCACTGCAGGGGGATTGGACTAGATGACCGCTAGCGGTCCCTTCCAACCCAAAATGTTCTATGATTCTATGAGTCTTTATGGCTGTTTCAAACCATGTTGTGGAGGATAGGAAGCTGTTATATTATGCCGAGAAATTGTGGCCATAAAGATTTTTGTCTGGAAGTTGCAACTATCCTTCTCCTCACGGGGGAAATAAATTGAATCCGAACTTTTTTGCTGTGACACTGATAGCACTTGACAGTCAAGAGTGATGAGGGGAAAAATTCCTGTTTCTTCTCGTTTAGAGAGCACCGAAAGATCGACTGAGACTGACTCACTGTGTAAACATGAGCAATTAGTTCTGTTTTGAGCCATGCAGAGGATTAATGTGAGGGAGATGCTTTGAAATCTTTGCGTACAAATATTTGCAAAATTACTTGAAATTTCTTCTTTAGGCAAAGTAAACAATCTTTTCAAGTGTTCTTAGTTTGCCCAGCTGACAGACAGCATATCACAGATAATCCATTTTGTCAACTGCTGTGTGAAAGGTATTGGATGGAACTATGTCAATATTTTCAAGTTTCAGAAAAAGCAAACACTTGAGTTTGTCTTACTAGTATTAAAACTTTAAAATGTCAAATGGCTTGTTAGCTTGTGCAGGCACCTTAACTGAAGGGCCAGTGAAGAAGTGCTCTGAACCGGGGGGATCCAGCTTAGAGTCAGGCTGGGTGATTGCTTTGTGCGTAATCTGGAAGAGGCTGGTGTAGTCTAAAAGATTTCATGCTATATCAGAATGACATTCAAAAGATGAAGATTTTAGTCCTGTAGTGGCCTTCATCTCTCTTTTCTATTTATGTAATACCTATGGAAAGCATTACATTTGTCTCTTCTCCCCAACTGACCAAACCCTGAAGTGCAGGGGAGAAACTCCATTCTCAGTAGGCAAGGCTAGCTTCCCTTGACTCTCCTCTACACACGTGATAATACATGGTTTTGGTGTAAGGGTGACTGCTGTTAGGAACTGTGTTTATAGAGAAGCAGAGCTGCACACCCAGCACGCAGAGTGTACCAGTGATTCATTGTTATGCAAAAATCTAGCAGAAAGCTGGTAAATCTCATCTGAGACCCCATACGAGGCTTAAATGAGGAGGGACTATGGCTGGCTCTAAGCTTAGGCGTAACTTTCACCCTTAATAAATAGAGACTTTTTAAATTCTCTGTAATCCTTGTTTTTCTTAGGATAATTGGGTTCTGGTGTGTCTTGGTCTTGCTCTTACAGCAGTCTTACCTCTGCTAAAGAATCCCAGTCCCACTCAGAATATTATTTATTGCGTGTGTGTTTGTTTGGTTTTTTTTTTTCAAGAACCAGTCTGGGGAAAAACAAATGGAATATATAATAGATATACATATATACACACACATATATATATATGTCTTTAATGGGAATGCATAAAGTAATATGTAGTGTGTTTTCTTTCTCAAACATTTGAATGTTGCCTGCTTTATCAGTGGTATCTCAAACATCTGTGGTTTCAAAGTTTAATTCCAATACAAAATTATTGCAGCTGCTTTCTTCCAGGACTGTGATAGGAGTGGACAGATGAGTAGAGTGGAAAGTGGATAATAACAAACAGTGGAAGTCACAATGTGAAGTATGTACAGATAGGAAAGAAAGGATACTTTACATTTGAGTGGAAACTCCTAAGCGATGTTATTGCTGGCTCCTGCCTAGAGCAGCTCCAGCCTGGGAATTCCTCCTGCCAGGCTGCTGGAGCTCACCCCGGGACCTGAGGGTCTCTGTCCCAGCCCCACGGACACTGCTGCTTCTTTCCTGTCTGTCAGCAGTGAAGCTGAGCAGTGTCACAACACACGCAGACATGCAGAGGATGCTGGCACAGCCAGCTCCACAGACTAGCCCATCAATTATCATGACAAAGTTTGTTTCTTGTCATTGCCTCTGCTGCTGTTCCTCTGTCAGGTCTGTCTCTCTATACTGTTTATTACCTCCACTTTCCCTGATCCCATTTGACAAGGTAAATTTGATCAGATAAACTGAAGGGAACAGGTGCTCTCTCTTTCCACCATCATGGAAAGAACTTAATAATGATGCTGAGAGCAGCTGTTGACTTGGTTTCATTGGTGCTGTTAGAAGAGCTTTCTAGCAACATGTTTTTTTCATATACAAACCCATACAAATCTAGCCTGTAGCTAAAATTCTACCACGTGTGGTCACACCTCAGCCAGAGATCAGACTCGGAGACCTGGTGGTGGTCCTGTCTCTTCCTTCTGTTGCTGTGGTGCTCTGATCTCTTGGCTTTTCCCCAATGCAAGGTGAGCTCAAAGAACAGCACTACATCCTCTCAGACATGATGTTGATCTTTCATCCAATGTGATACAATAGTTTTGACTTAAATCAGGTGTATTCTTGTGATTGTAAGCTCCAGTCAAGTAGCTTAGCATCAGGAGATGAGGATGCTCCCCTGGGTTCTGTTCCATGGCTTCAACAATGTGAAATGAAACTAAATATTAAACCAATTATTAGTTTTATTTTTTTACACTGTTGTGTACTTGAAGTTGTTTATCAAGAATCCACAAATGAAGCAAAGGTTCCCAAATCTTTCTCTTACAATTTTGTTCTTTATTCTATTTTTTTCTATGCAGAGCCTCCACCCATGATTCAGGTTCCTAATAATGTCACGGTTGTCCCTGGTGAAGGAGCCATCTTGACCTGCCTAACTTTAAGCACAGTGCGTTACAATCTCACCTGGCAGAGACATGGCAGGGATGCGAGGCTTAAGGAGCCCCTGCGAATAAGGATGATGAGCAACCTCTCTTTAGAGCTGAAGGCTGTAAAGCTCATGGATGCTGGCAAGTACAGCTGCATCGCTTCTAACGAGGGTGGATCTACCACAGCATCAGTCTTCCTTACAGTGCAAGGTAATGAGGAAACTGTGTGTTAGACTTAATCTGGCATGGTTTTTATTTTCTTTAACTTGTGAGTGGTCTGTTTTAGTAACTTTGTATTTTATTTATGCATGTTAATAAAAACGCTTGGAGACTGATGCAACATTACGCAGTTCCTCCCTGTTTTAAAATGGGAGCTACCAAACAGCACTAGAGCTCGTTTTGTGAGACTGCCTTGTGCTGTGCATCTCTGAGCCGTGGTTTGATCCTCCTCCTCTAACTGCTACTTTAACTGCTGTACAAGTGAACGGAGCCTGAGGTATCTTTGGTGTCAGAGACACTAGCAGCACTCTCATCTGGTCACATACACACGCATTGGGTCTCAGAAGCATCAGTCCCCAGCGTCTGTAGCCAACCCCTACTTTGAGAAATTTTATGGGCTATGTGGATTTTTGTTTTGTTTTCATGAAAGTATATTTATAGTTTTATATGTGTAACTAAATTGGTAAAAGTTTCAGTGTTCATCTGGATTATTTTATCTCTTTATCAGAATAGTTTTTCTGTGTATTATGTTATATCTTATTGTGCTATTCAATACAAGGTAAGAACTAATCACGATTTTATGAAAGGCTAGATCTTGTAAAGAACAAGGACTTTAAAAATATGTCAGAATTAAAAAAGATGGTGTGGGTGAGACCAAGCAAGGTGTGGATCTGTACTATTGTTTTATACCAGGAACAAATTTAAAAAAAAAAAAAAAAAAAAAAAAGGCAGCCTTGGCACTAAACCTTTTAAAATTTGAAAGTGCTGCAGATTTCTCTGTTTGACTGGTCAGGTGGAGGTTTGAACCTTTGGTCCCTAGCCTCCCATCTGTGGATGAGAAGAGACAGAAGTGCAAGATGTTTTAGAAACAAAAGTATTCTGCTCCATATTTTTAGGTTTTGGCTGTTTTCATAATCTACTTGTAGGTGACTGACAGGATTTCTGCTTCCCGATGATAGTGGGTCATGTTCTGTGCCGAGGGAGTAGCTTCATTTACTTCCCTGCTGTAATTCTAGAACTTTGTTAGTTGATGGAAAACTTTGAATCGGGGGGGAGGAGGGAGTTTTCAATGGAATTTCTCAGATTAAGGTGCTCTAAAGCACAGAGAAGTCAGAGATGAAGTTGTAACACTTTCTAATGGGATGTAGTTTTACTTATAGCAAGAGCATATTGGTTTACCAAGGTGAAATAAATAGGCATGCACTCAATTATGTAGGACCTATTAGAAAATATAGCTGAATGAGGTGTTTCTTCATTGAGCTGTTTGAATTGCTGTAAGATTTTTGAATTGCTATAAGAATTGCAACAGCAGAGTTATAAGTTAAATTTCTAGCAAGGCTGAAGGGGGTAAAAAAAAAAAAGCCATAAAAAAACCCTCAACCCCCATACGTTTGGAAGACTTAATTTTAAATTCTACAGGATTTTTCCATCAAGACAATCATTCAAGCATGTCAAAGGCAGCAGGAGTGCCTCCCTCCCTCATTCATCTCTTCCTGGGATTTAGATTTTCCTCCTTAACATCTGTAGACTACCTGGGAGCTTTAACACAATGACCAAATTACTTCTGGCAGGTTTCTGTAGTAAAACTAAAGAAGTTTACTACTGCCACAGCAGAATATTTAGTTTCAAATCATTTATAGATGTAGAATGATTATATCAAATAGTTGGGAATTAAGTTTTGGCTGGTGCTGGTATTGCTAACAGCTTTAAAATGTGTCTTTAGATAACCCTCTTGGACAGTTCAGACAGGCTTAGTTGAGAGTCTGAGTTGTGTTTTCTTTCATTTCTGATGAAAGATGCTTAAACCAGAATAAATATGTAGGAAATGCTAAGCTGCAGCTGAATTCAGATTTCAGCAGTAGTGTCTACCTCTATGGAAAAAGTAATGTACTGCCAACCTTTCAAATGACTATATGCAGAACCTGAACGGTGTCAGGATGGTTGTAGACGCTATTATTTGTCATCTTTTTAGTTTGCTTGGACAAAATGATGCCTATCAGATTTCTGTAGGTACTCTGGTGTGTTATTGTCATGCACAACCTGTAGTGCTTGATAGGGTCTAAAATAGTATTCAAAAGAACAGTTTATATGTGACAGGAAGAGAATAACAGGTGGCTATATGTAAGAAGTAAAAACTTTTTAGGGTTGTCATCGTTAACATTCTGAAGGAAATTTGAAGACTTGTTAATAGATTGAGATGGTTCATGTTTTGTGTAGTTGCAAGTAATTCAGAATGTCAAATTAAATTCATGTTGAGGCCCATTATTATTGTTGGGACAGTTCTATAAAGATCTCTGAATTTTGGATCATAAGAGAATAAACACTGCTTTCATCCCTACTTTCTTTCTGGAGTGGGAGTTAAGGCAGAGAACAAATGTTGGTAGCTCTAAAAATAACCCAGCATCTGCTTTACATGGTGAAGTGGATTGTAGTAAACCCTTGTTTTGAAAGCTTTCAGTTGGATGCTGCTGTTTCTGAAAGAGAACATTGATCTAATTTTTATGCCAGCAGCTGTACAAATACAGACTGAAATCTTTAATGAGCGCTAACTTTTTCCCCCCACTTGCGTGTTCTGTGTTAAGGAGAATGTGCTATACTAAGTCACTAATTGTTTGCACTAATACCGAGCACAACTAGATGAAGATCCTGTTTAAAACTTGTGCCTATTTGTGGAGTGGCGGTGTACTGCTCAGAGTATGCTGAAAGGTCACAGAATGCAGTTTTAGAAATTTCAAGGGCTATAAGCTCTTGAGCCTTCTAGGGTTGTGTTGGTGCTTCCTGAGTGCTACAACTAACTTTTAAAGTACACGCTTATCTTTGGACATTGTTAAATGGTTGCTACATAGTGTGACTTGCTCAAGTCCTCCCAATAGATTGGTCTTGTATGGAAACATGAATTATTTTGTAAAGGTACTTGCTACTTCTTCAGGTGCTTCATATAATTTATCAGAAGCCTGGAGGAGCATATTGCAGCTGTGTGAGGCTAGAGATTGGCCAGGAGCGTGGAAGATTGATTCTCCTGTAAGTTTTGAATGATATATTTCTCATTGAGGAAAATTCCATTAGCATGTGAAGTTTTTCTTTCCAGTTTGTTACAGACTTGTAGGTAAATATGAGTTTGCTATATGCATATTTACCAGGTTGAATTAATGTGGCATGTTTTGGTAGGGTGATATTTTGTTCTTAATGTTTTTATACACATCAGTAATATTGATTTGGGGTGATTTTGAGGAATTTAGGCTGCTTTTTTTTTTTTTTTTAAAATTTAAACAGCATGCATGCTGAAGAGAGTGATTTGTGCTGGTTTTTTTTGTTTCCTTTCCCCTCCAAGAATTTCAAATACATAATTAAAATCCAGATCCATGAAATCTGGGTTGTCACTGAAATCAGGAGGAAAACTCTTTAACACTTGATCTACTCAGGCATTACTTTATTCGGTGCCAGGTGCATGGGGGATTTCTCCTCCTAGATGCACACACTGGCTAACATATGGAAAACATTTATATACTTTCATAAACCATTAGCAGTATTTTACAGTTAGGCACAATTACTTTTTTTCTCTCATTGGTCATTACATTTCTTGTCTCTTAATTAAATGCAGTACATGCTTAATTTACTATGCATGCTCTATGGGAAAGGGGCTTTGAGTAGAGGGTGACTACAGTCCAGGGGTGTGACTTTTACTACGTTAATGTGTTAAGCTCACACAAAGTTAAGTTTGTCATCTCTGAAAGTCCAAACTAGTCATGGATTCAACCTTATCAGGCCCTAACAAGGATGTACCGTCCTTGGGCCCTGTCTTCTTGTTTTGGGTTTTGCCCCCTTTGCTCCAGGGCATTTTGAATTCTGCTCCTCCTTAGTTCCATGGTATCTGAAGTTCTGTCCTTCACTAGTAAATTGTTTCTTGGTAGTTTGCACACCTTATTTATGAAAGCTCAGAATGTGAAAGAGGATACTGCGTCAAAGCATCTTATTTATGAAAGCTTAAAAATAGGAAAGGAGACATCAAGTCTAAAAACAGTCTTCATAAAAGAATTTGGGGTAGAAGAATGCAAATTAAAATTCTTTGACAGGATGATGCTAAATGATTTTATGGTAGTCTTGGTTTTTCATCTTTTCTGATGTAAGTAAGAGTAGACAATGAAGTGCTTCTAATGGTTATTACTGTCCTTTGCCTCTACAACACAGCTGTATAGTATGTAGAAACTCTTAGGGTTTCTGCCTGTGTTTATGTTGGTGATTACTAAACTCAAACATCTCTACTAATCTCAGCATCTGATGAATTCCAGCAGTAGATTAACAAGAAGTGAGGCAACACTGAACGTTTGTCTTATTGGGAGCCAGCTAAGGTAACTTAGCACCAGCTGCGTTGAGCTTGTTGATGAACAGCATGCAGGTCAGCATACTATTTGGATGTATTTCTTTATCTGAATGTACATGTAGAATAAAATCATACATGCTGTAGTTACTGTTCTGTCCATAGCATGGTGGGTTTCCTTTACCTGCTTATCTGCTGAACATTTAAAAATGTCCAAGTGCCTGTCTGGTGTCACCATCATGACCAAAAGGTATTTTTAGCACCTGCTTACAAGTAGCACTGTTAAATAATTGTGCTCTGGGTTAGTAGCACCTAAGCTGCACCTGCAAGAAATCAGCATATATATGTGTTCCACCCGGCCACGTAAGAAATAAAAGTGTATGTTTGACGTTGGGCATTGCGGAATTGTCATTTCTGTAATAAAAGTCTGTGAAATGACCTTTTGTCAAGCCAACAGGCGGCGAGAGTACTGTCCTACTTTATAAACGGAGTCAACTCAGTTAGATGCGAGGCAGGGGAAAGCAGGACCTCTTAGCCTGGCAAGAGGCAGGTGTCTGCTTTGGGGAACTGATGGGACACTTACTAGCCAGCTAATAGATTGAAATTCAGGTTGAAAACAAATTTCCCAGGAAACAATATATGTGACTTGGCTCAACCAATGCAATGGTAATACTTGGGTACGTCCCAGACAAGGAGCAGAAACCAGAACTGAATGAACACAATAGGACTTTCTAGCATGAATGTGCTTATATCTGGAATAATTCCAGAAAAGAAACTGCCTCGATGGACAAAAGGTGTGTTACCACCCAGTGCTTTGTTCCCTTTTTCTCTGAAAAGAGATAATACAGAAATCAACATCTTAGTCTGTGAGATTGTATGAATATGATTGACTTAGATACATGGATAGACACTGTCATAATGGGCAAGGAGAAATTCATTATACTGTACTGAGCTCTTTAAACATGGAGAAAACAAGAAAGGGAATAAAATGGAAGTATTACTGCTTTACTCGCTATTTCATCTTCAGAAAGTTAGAAGCAAAGGTGTCTGTCCTAAAGAATGAAAAGCAGTTTCGTGCCTTCTGTGCTTCTTTCTAGGCTGTTATTTGAAAGTGAGAAGATGAGTCGATATTTTTTCCAAGCTATATCTTCTAAAGTTACTGCCTCAAATCTGTTACAGTGGTGGCACTTCTACCCCTGTTAGAGCAGGAAGTAAAACAGTTGAACTCTCAGCAATGTTCTTTGATGCAGAAGTCAGTATTCTTTGAAAGAAAGAGAGCTAAATCAGTATGTATCCTTGGTGCTCATTATCATTCACAGCAGGATTAATGATAGTTATTAAGCTGTTTTTTGGAAACTAGCCTCCTTCCCAGGAAATGCAGGTCAGCAGAAGGGGCAGGAATTGCCTGAGCAGCGTCTCTGGAGTTCTCTGCCACTCAAGAAAATTAATTACTATCCCCAAGTTCTCTTCTTGTCTCCACACAACTGCTGTTCCGAAGAGGTTCTTTTCTACATTTGATGAAAGGGAACTGATGGGGAGAAAATTGTTTGTGGTATTAGACCAGTCACTCTTATGGCCTGATTTAATGAGGTGGCCCAAATTTGTTGTTTGGGAGGTTTCTTTTGATAACATTCCCTGGGCGAGATCCTCTACAGATCAGTACAAGCAAGACAGACAAAGCACTCTCATCCAGAAATATCTTTACATTTTCTGTGTCTCTTAGATAATTCATCACAAATTCAACAAAGTAAGTGCTGATGAAGCTTTTGTAATTTTTTATAGTATTCAGATTAGGAAGAGTTCTTACTCCAAAGAATTTGTCCTAACTTGACAAAAGATTAAAAAATCAGGGTATTAAATAAACCAGGAAATTAGTGTCATGCATCTTAATTTCTATCATTTGATTTCTTGGTCTTTGTTTTATTCCTGCTCTCTCACATAAAGTGTAAGCCATTTTCAGGATTTCGAAGAGCTGCAGGAATGGAAACATAACGTGTTTAAAATGATTATTTCGACATGTCTTCTGACCTACCCAGACATCTTGGAAACTAGATTCTTGCAGGATTATTTGATCACTGTTACTGCAACAGTTAATAAAAAGCACAAGGAAATCATTAATACTATTAAGTGTTGTACTTGTAGGTGTAAGAAGGGTGTTGGATTGATGACCCTTCCAGGAGGGCTGTGTGCAGTCCTTGGAAAGTGGGAGCATAAACAGGTTCAATTTACTTTTTGGTAAAGTGAACTGTCTCGCTATCACATATGCCCTGAGAAGAACCCACTGAGTTCCTGAGGTCAAAGCCCTTGTTTCACTTTCTGTAAAGTACTGGGTTTTCCAAGATGATGTTTCTTTATCTGCAGCACATCAGTGCTGCTCTGCTGAAGCAGGAAGCCTGACTTTTTAATCTGTAAAGCTTTAACCAGCAAGTGTGTGTTGTGGGGTTTTTTTGGGTTTTTTCCTGAGTCTGCCAACTTCTAGGGCCGAGTCCAAACTCGGGACAGGGACCTGAGGAGGCAGGAACCCATTTCCTTTCCTTCTGTGGGTGTTTCCCTTGCAGGGAGGTCATTGTAAAGGCCAGGCATGTGGTATAGATGGTGTCAGATGCTTTCTTTGTGGCCTCTCATTCACAGCTGGTGAATACTTACCATCTGCTTAGTTTTTTTCTGATGGAGTCTGTATATGGTCAGTGAATGCCAAGTTACAAGGAAGTGCAGAGAGGTTATGAAAAACAACTGGGGTGAGAAGACTGACTGTAGTGCATATCTGCATGTCTTTTGAGAAGTAGTTCTTTCAGCTACAGAGAGAAAATGGGTGATGCTTCCCCTGTTGTCTGTCACAGCACACTTTCTCAGTGCTGGTGTGGATGCTGCATAGTATATCACAGCAGATCAGCTTGGTCTCTGCTGCGGTAGCAAAGGGTGCTGTTGGCATTGGTGAAATTGCAGCTTGTGCGTATTCCCTGGCTGAACAAGAAGATGATCCCAATAACTCTCCCCCTCCACCCTACAGAAGTTAAACTTGTGCTTGGAAGCTTGTCGGAGAGTTGCACAGAAGCAACTGTGAATGCTACTGCTGTGTATCTTTTTACCTGAGCTAATGCATAGACTGTTACAGAAACAGATGTTTCTGTGGTTCGTTGCGCAGCGGCACCTTTGCAGAGTGCCAGGGCAAGGGATGATGCAGGACCGCACACCCTGCCCTTCTGCACGGTCAAGGGTGGATTGGAAGATCAGTGGGAACTTGGCAGCAAAGTGAGACGTCTGGCAAGTGAAGGAAGCAGGATGATAATGTCCAAAGACAATATATCTTTTTAATTAGGTTCACTCAGTTGATGCCAAAAGTACAGATGAATGTGACTGGCTGATTAACACTGAAGACTACTTTTTGTTTATCCCTATTGAGTGTTTTGATCTTTATTTATGCTGTAAGAAATCTGTTCTGGGCTCGCTAATCAAACAGGAGCCTTTGTCAGTTTTTCTGTTTACGTGCAATTTTTCTTCTACACTTCTGTCATTTGGCTTGTGAACAAAAGTATAAAATTGAATATTAATTGCAATGCGTGTTGCTAAAACATGTTTTAGACTTAATAGAAATCAAATGAATGGAGAGGATTACTTTTGCAAATGTAGCGACAGGTTATGTGTATGTGTTGTTACTTCATAACACAGGATATAATGCGAGTTCTGTGCTCGATCTGAAATCAAAGTGGAATCTACACTCTGTGGGGAATGCTTCAGTATCTGCATAAGCCCAGTCTTTTGTTGCACTTACTGACATACCTTAATAGCATATAGCCTAACAGGAGAGTTGGGTATTTTTTACTCCTTCTTGCCTTGACACTAACATGATGCAGGTTTTTAGACAGTTTGAGATCAAAGCCATTTGCTTCCATTTATATGTTTCCATGTGGAAAAAATAAGGCGTATCCGTAAAACTCACAGTAACACAAGTTGTGAAAAACATTGGCAATGAGTCTATTTTTTTACTAATAAAGGGTGGTAAGAGGGGTTTATTTTTTTGTTGTATGAAATAAAAATTTAGTATTTGCTATCCCTTTTTCATGCGAAGTTTAACTGCTTCAAATGGCTTTAATGAATATTAGGGCCAAGGATGTCTACAAGCGTGAATGCTTCAGACCGTTCAGAGAATGTTCCACACTAACCTTTCTCTTCAGAAGCTTTACACATGATCTGTGTTATTTAAAAGGCTTTATTCTACGGCCTTGAATGGGGTTGGCACTGTAAGGAGCTTGTGCTGCTTCTGCCCACATAAAATCTTCTCCCCTATGATACAAAAAACAAGGCAAAAGATAGCAAATTGATCTGTCATACCAGAAAGCTTGTTCGGTGTTCCTGCCTTGTTGTAGCCTTTGAGCAAGAAAACATGATGGTTAATTAGCGGCAAATGTGGCCTTATTGGTAGCTTGAGTATTACAGCTGTCTATATTGACTTTTTGCAATTAATTTCATTGTTTACATGTTAAATAAAAATATTTCTTCTGCCTCCTTCTGCTCACCTGATCATCATGTGAAAATAACTGTATGGGCAACAGTGTGCTGCCAAAGCACAATGTGTAATTGTCATCTGAGACAAACAGTTTCCTAACATCAACATGAGAGCAGACCTTCCTGAAGACCTGAGCATGCAGAGTATCTCCCAGTGTCTCTTGGCAGGATTTAAAACAAAATAAAATAGCTGAGAAAGCTGTGCACATCATGAATCTCTTGAGGACATCTCTGTAACTTGCATCCATTTCTTGCTTCTCCCTACCCCCCTTGTATCTGGATTCAATCCTAGTACTTCTGGAACTATGGCTCTGCCTTCCTCTGGTGCCTTTCCTCTGGGAGTTCAGAGGTTTCAGAGCCATTATGAAACACAGGAGGGACATTTTAGGACCCTGCAGCGCTTTATTAAATCTACAAGTGAAAAACTGAGGAACTTAATGGACGTTAAGAGACATAAATTTAAGGAAGGAAATGATAAGGCATTATATACATCTGTGTTTACAGTTCTGCAACTGTGTGCAAATTAGTTGCTGTTTGTTACTTATTTTATTCCTTGTCTTTGGCAGTATAGCTGTGTGGTTTTGCATACACTTTTACTTACAAATCTCAGTATCCTTTACAAACTCACACATCTAGTTAATGACTAAAAACAGAGTCATCAAGTCCTGGCAATAATAGTTCTGCTCCCCACAGCCTGCCTCAAAACAGCAATTACATTTCTCTTTGAAAGATGGGTTTTATGTACTTAATGCAGATAAATTTGTGTGAAGCACTAACAGATGTGAATTAGTCATGAAACTTCAACACAAAACATGGTGCAAATATTTTAAACTAAAAGTTTACTAGAAAGGTTAAATCGGAGTTAGGTCCATGACTTATACTTAGTTGTAACATCAGCATACATCTCGAAACTGCTATTTTCCATAGGAACCTTGTTCTATTCAATAAGATGTATTACAAGACAAATCATTCTGTAGTAACTGTGTTTGTGGCAGACCGTACAACATCTCATCTCTGCTGGACAGTTATCTACTCCCCTGTGTTGCAGCTGTAGTGGTTTGTAATTAGTCCATATTATCACGTGAGGTTGGACCTGCAGAGGCACAGACACCTTGATAAAGGCGCAGGTATGACTTGACTCATAACAGCTGTAGCCTTGCCAGCCTGTATTTCCCAAACCTGTGCTGCTCTTGATGAACCCTTCACGTAAAAGGTGAAGAGATAATCTTGTGTTCTTAATTTGATGTTTGAGCATTTGAAAACTATTTAATTTCTCATTATCTCATTTTCTATCAGTCACTAATCCCCTCTCTTTAGGTTTGCTGAGATTGCAGGGAGAAAGATTGTTTTCCAAGTTCCGTGTTGGAATGCCATTATGCTTAAAAAGCTGCTGACTACAAGTCACAGTGGTTCTGCCTCCTTGCAGGGCCTTGCTTCTCTCCTAGAAGCAGTACAATCTTCTGCAGGGAGGAGTGAGGCAGACCCTGCCTCCTTCTAGGCTAGTAACCCTGGGTTTGAGTTAGCAGCTTTTTAAGCAAATGGTATTACAGCACGGAAAATAATCTTCCTCCCAGCAATGGTAATGAAAAGGGCATAGTATTAATTCTTCTAGAAAGGCAATTGTAATAGCACTCTGAATTGTTTTGGTTTGGATAAGTTAGACAAAATCATAGGCACCATAATAAAAACTGACAGTTGTCACAGTGAATGGGTTTGATGATCTTTTTTACTGAGGAAGTCTGTCTAGGGTATAAGTGAATGACTTCTGGGAAGCTCACCAATCTCTCTTGAGAAAATATAGCTGAAATAAATCTATAATATCTACTGGCATTTTTCCAGCTGTGGATTCAGTTGTCTTCAGCATGATTTTGCTGTTTACTTCTTTCTGTGTATCTACATACATCACTTTTGGTTCACACCAACTCCATGCAATGCTGCAGGCTTGGGGAGGAGCATCTGGGAAGCTGCGTGGAGGAAAAGGACCTGGGGGTGTTGGTCAACAGCAGCTGAACATGAGCCCGCAGTGTGCCCAGGTGACCAAGAAGGCCAACAGCATCCTGGCTTCTCTTAGGAATAGTGTGGCCAGTAGGAGTAGGGCAGGGATCACCCCTCCAGAACTCTGCACTGGTGAGGCCGCACCTCGAGTGCTGGGTTTGGTTTTGGGCCCCTCACAACCAGACAGACAGTGAGGTGCTGGAGTGTGTCCAGAGACGGGCAACGGAGCTGGGGAAGGGTCTGGAGCACAAGTGCTGTGAGGAGCGGCTGAGGGAAGCGGGGGTGTTTAGCCTGGAGAGAAGGAGGCTGAGGGAAGACCTTCTCACTCTCCGCAACTACCTGAAGGGAGGTTGGAGCAAGGTGGGTGTGGGTCTCTTCTCCCAAGTAACAGGCGACAGGACAGGAGGAAATGGCCTCAAGTTGTGCCAGGGCAGGTTTAGATTGGGTATCAGGAAATGTTTCTTCACTGAAAGGGCTGTCAGGCCCTGGGACAGGATGCCCAGGGCAGTGGTGGAGTCACCATCCCTGGAGGGATTTAGAAGACGGGTAGATGTGGCGCTGAGGGATGTGGGTTAGTGCTGGCCTTGGCAGTGCTGGGTTAGCGGTCGGACTCAATGATCTTAAAGGTATCTTCCAACCTAAATGATTTTGTGATTTTCATTGCTCAGGTTATATTCTTGCTGTTGACTTGCCAGAAGGCTTGTGCCCATTGGCTTTCTTTTTCAGGAGTTTGCACAAATTTGTCTCAAATTTGTCAAATTATCTCTGTTACTGCTTTGCCAAGTTTTAAGCATGTATTAAAAATTGTAGGTTAATTATTCTATAATTGCTACATTCAAGTTGAGTCCATGCGAAACCACTAATGCTCTCATTCTGTTAATAATGATGATCTGGCAATACTTGTTTCAGCCTGGCTTTGTCACATGGATGGATCACATTTGATGAATTTTGCTTGGTTCTGGCAGCTTTTTGTCAAAATTGGTGCCCACATTTGGGAACTCCAAATTCTGCACCTTGGAACAAAGCAAACTGTGTAGACGTGTGAATTAATTCGATCCCTGTACCCTTAATCCTGATTTACCAACTTTTATAAAGATATGCGTGTGTTATGCTGAGGAATTGGTAGAGTGTGCTAGAGGAAGCAAGGAAACAAGCGGGCTCTGACCTTTATTAGGATTTGTCTCTCACTATAGAGCTGTCTGAAAATGGGAATAAAGTGATGATCTGTTTTCTAAGTAGATTTTTTTTAATGACTGTTTTTAATTTATTTTACTAGAGCCACCTAGGGTTGTCATTTCACCTAAGAATCAGACTTTTACAGAAGGCTCTGAAGTTTCTATCAGATGTTCTGCAACGGGTTATCCAAAACCAACAGTAGTATGGACACATGATGATATGTTTATTATTGGCTCAAGCAGGTAGGGTTTATAGTTTTCTTTCTTTGTATTTGTGTTGTTTTGTTTTTTTGGCATTTTTTTGGGGTGTTTTGTTTGTTTGTGGTTATTTTTGGTGTCCCCCCCTCCATGCGAGAAAGCAGTTTTGAAGAGTGTTAGAATATTCTGACTATTTCTTCTGCAGGAGCCAGTGAGATTTGAAAATAGTACCTCAACCTTCACCTTTACAACTCTCTAATTTTGTTTTCCTCGTCTCTAAAATAGAAATATTTTAGTTCTTTTTTTCAGAAGGGTTTTTACATGATTAGTTTAAATGCTTTTTGCAAAATGCATTGATACTGTCTCGTAGATGTAATAATACAATTGTTATTGTTTATCATGAGGAAAGAATGGCAATACCCATTTGTAAACCATCTGGTCATGCTGTTGCTGCTTGGGGTGTGGATGTAACAGATATTCTGTTTTCTTTAGTTAGTCCTCTGTATGTTCCCAGGTATAGATTGACCCCAGAAGGCACCCTAATCATAAGAAAGGCAATTCCAAAAGATGCAGGAATTTATGGTTGCTTGGCAAGTAACTCAGCTGGGACAGAGAAACAGACATCCACCCTGACATACATTGGTAAGTAAAAGAAACTATGTCGTGAAATTAAAAAAGCAAACTAATACATCATCAAGGAGGAACTGTTAAAATTAGTAAAACCACACAGAACATCATTGGTAGGAATTTCAACAAACTCAGAAAAGATGTTGAACAGCTCATGTTCAACATCAACAGCTACAAATGTTCCTTTTGTTTTCTGTTCAAATCGGAGTAGTGTTGCTAGGTTATATTTGGGGCTTAATGGTTCTTACGCTGTTTTTAAGAAAAAAACAAAAAAAAACAAAAAACAACTTTAAATGGGTATTAAAGTGGGGTAGGGTTGCAAGCCTGAGTAGGTCTTTGGAGATGGAGCCATGTTTCGTAAATTCCTGTAGTGTGCTTAGCGCTCTGGAGACCTAGTCCAAATTGTGCACTCTAAACACTACATTATTATATTAATAGCAGATCTCTATAATTCCTAATGACCAACATCTGGCTGGGGTGGGACGGGGACTCTGAATCTTTTAACTTTCTACATGATCAAACTCTTCCAATTCTTTCCTTAAATTCCCATGTATTTTACGTATGGTCCAGATGCTCTGGACATTCCAGACTCAACTTTTTCCATTTCCCAGTGTTCGCCTGTCAGCTTATATGATTTTTAAGGCTTCCTGACTTTCAAGGCAAATATTCTTCCCTATAACAAGATAAAATTAGAGTATTTCATGGTTTATGTCTTAAAAATGGTATATGCTTTGGACGAGAAACTCATTTTTTTCTGTACTGTTTCTTTTTAGAGGGCCCAACATTGACCATAGTTCAAAGTGAAATTTTGGTTGCTCTTGGAGACACAACTATTATGGAGTGCAAAACAACTGGAATCCCACGTCCTCAAGTTAAATGGTTTAAAGGTGCACTTTCTACTTTGTTTATTTGTTTTAGCTGTAGTATTTAGAACAATGATCCTGAAGTGACTTCATTTTCTCAAAAGCTTTATGTAGTATTCAACCAGGGACCGACCTGGGAAATTCTCGAAATCTGGAAGATGGAGCACTTGATCTTTAGGGCATATATTCTTGTTTTAGTTTAAGTACAATAGATGAACTTACTGTGACATAACTACCAAGAAAAAGCAGAGCTTCTTGCCTACTTAAACAACTTTCTTGTTCAGAAAATGTTTAGCTCTATGCTACAAAAATTGGAAAACATTTTTCTGTTTTCCCATTGGATGTTTGCTCAAATGCCTTTGCAATGCCTATTGGGTATTCCAACTGCAGGAGTTTCCATGGAGTTAAATGGGAGTAAAAGAATCCCATGGCTCAAGACTTGAACATTTATTCTCAGAAAGAGCAGTTGGCACCAGTGTGGGGTTGTATAAGCCACCTGCCTGCTTATCCAGTCCAGCCTTTCATCTCTGACAGGGGCGGAGGGAAGCACTAACCCTGTTCGGTCTGTTTGCAAATAACCTTCCCTGAAAGGAAGCTACTTCAGAATCACTGCAGTTACATAGTTGGCTTGTATTTTAAAGCAGGCTTTGGTATGCATCCCAAAGAGTATGTGTGGGCCAATTCTAAGTGTTACACATTGGTATCGTGATTTCTGCTGAGCTTGAGAGGTAGCAGAGCTGTTTTCTAGGTTTTGCAGAGTTCCCAACTTGGTACAGAGCTGGCAGACAAAGCGGTTGCCACAGTTAGCGACTGCTAACTTGTGAAGGAGAAATGCAGCCTGGCATGCTGTCCTAATGCTGATCTCTGTCCAAAGCTACTTGGGTTTGTCTTCCTCTTGTGAAACACATAAATAAAAAGGATTGTATCTAATGTAGCAATGAATTTTTCCACTCTGTTGGGTGGAAGTCAGTACTCATCTGCTAAATGAATACAGGCACGTTGTGAACTAACCTCAAACTTGGACACTGTTTTGTTGGAATAATTTTGGTAAACAGCCTGTTTTATTTCAGTTAATTTTTTTCTCTCTGGGCTTAGGTGACTTAGAGTTGAGGGCATCAGCATTTCTTATTATTGATAGTCAGCGGGGTCTTTTGAAGATCCAGGAAACACAAGATCTGGATGCTGGTGACTATACCTGTGTGGCTACCAATGATGCAGGGAGAGCTTCTGGAAAGATAACCCTAGATGTTGGCTGTAAGTAGCTTGTGATCTAGACAGTAAATACTCCAAATGCAGTGGTTTTGTATCTGGTCAATGGTGCCTTGGTTTCTGAACCTTTCTCACAGATACATGTAAGTCTGTGTATGCTGGGAACACCTTGGTGGTGGTGGTCACTAAGATGTTCCTTGCCTGTTTGGACTCCAGCTTTCCTTCACTCTTACTTCTTTTGCAGAGCAGAAGAGTTATGAGGAGGAAGTGAGAGGCAGAGGAGGAGGAGAAAACTGTTCAAACCTCAACCTAACATAGTTCTCGAGTATACAATATATATACTAACATAAATTACTATGTAAGGTTACTGTAACTTAGCACTTCCTCTCATCTTTTCCTAATTCTTTCTAACTGCTTGTGGCCTGACACAACGTGTCTTGTTAAATGCTTGTTCCTGTCAGGCACATACACTTTCTGAAGCAACGAGCAATGCTCTTTGAAGGAGACAAGGAACTTAACATTGCTAACGCTCAAGTATGTATGTTCATGTGATAGGGGTGGCTTTATCTTCATTTTTTTCTGAGATATTTAGCCCATTTTAAGTCCAGCGCATGCAAGGCTACTTTTGTAAGGTGTTGCTAGAGTTGATAATCTGTTGTTAGCAGAATAACTGTGCATAATGAAACATAAATTTAGGTTGTTTACAGTGCGAGCTGGCTGCTAATGTCATGTTGCAACCCCAATTCACTTTCTGTGTACTTTTTTTTTTTTTTTGTCCTCCCAGCTCCCCCAGTTTTCACACAGGAACCCAGTGATGAGTCTGCAGATATTGGCTCAAACATCACGCTGCCTTGCTATGTTCAGGGTTACCCAGAACCAAAGGTCAAATGGAGACGGCTAAATGGTGCTTCCCTTTTCTCAAGACCATTTGCAGTTAGTTCCATCAGTCAACTCAGAACAGGAGCTCTGTCTATTAATAGTAGGTGGACTAAATTTCTTAAAGAAAAGATGCCAGAAGGAAATATGACATATGCAGTGCATTTAAGTTACTAAACTACTTTATGAAATTGTTAAAAGACTGGATTTTTATCAGATTTTTTTTCTGATACTGACTTCATTGCTGTTGACATGCAGTTCAGATGTGTTTTGTCATTGGCTTCCCTCTTTTTTGAAGAAAATATTATACTTTTGTTAAAATAAATGTGGGTTATGGTCTCTGTTAGTACTGAGGAGCCATGGATTTGGGGGGG
>KL285351.1:0-37569 GCA_000699545.1 Podiceps cristatus
CCATCAAATCCACAATTTCTGTTCATTGAGTATCTGGGGAGCTTGGGTATAGTTAGTCAACACTGGCAGGCTGGAACACTGCTCCTTCTCCCAAGCTTACCAGTTATAGGGCTTGGGTTAGGTATCTGCTGCAGGATCACAAAGAGAGGAAGGGCTATTATTGGCTGCATGTGTGAATTTCCCCATGGAAAAGTTTTAATTAAATGATAATCTGCCTCTTATCTCCCTTCAGATAAGAAAGTAGCACAGTGGAAAATCCTGCATGCAACAGATTCTCAGTCCTGACATTTCTTTATTAAGTCAAACCACTAAAGACTGATGCCTACCCAATGAATCAAAGCAGTTGCCTGCACAAGGTGCTGGATGAACTCAAGTTACAAATAAGTATGTAAAAACCAGGACTTTTTCTCAATCATTAGCGGGGGGAGGGAAGAGCTAAATTTGCCAGGTAGCTCATTTATAATGAACAATTTGATTAGCTCCACATCTGGGTTTCTTGGCGTTTTTTTTCAGGGTAAGACAGCTGGCTTGTCTTAAAAGGGTGTTTTAACGCAAAGTTCTGTATTAATATTATGTTTCTTTTAGGTGTTGTACATTAATACTTCAAACATGCATTGCTGGCAGGCAGTATGATCATGGCCTAGTTTTTTAATACAAAAGATCACATTTCCAAGTATTTTTTGAAAGCCCACATTACCACAGTTTCTGTTGGGGGAAAAGCAAGGAGGGGGGAATTAAATAAATAAAAACACCTGGCAAACTATTGTTGATGTAGAACATACACTGTTTGTACATCAATGTCCTTGGCAAGTCATGTAAAAGCAGTTAAACCAGGAGGGTTTTGTTTTGTTTTGTTTTCAGAATTTAACCAGTAAAATTTCAACAAATATCAGCAGTTTTTAAATAAAAATTTCAACAGTAAAGGCTCCTGACAAAAAGCCAGAACAAGCAAGAGCCTAAATGCCTAGAGACTGGAGGAAACAGAATGAGGAGTAAATAAACTGGTCCTCACTCTTTACCTCTTTTAAAGAGATTTGAAGTGGTTACTTTAAAAAATAATATAAAGTTATAGAATAGAAACATGCATATCTTTTTATTTGCCAAATATGGGCTGAGAGAACAATGGTGTGCTTGGAGCAAGAGGCTCTCAGGGTTGCTTCCATAAGAGCAAAGCAGCCACTGGGAAAATGCATGGAATGAGCCATCGCTAGAGAAGTAAATCACAAATAAACTACAAAAAGAAAATTAGACAAAGATAATGAGAGTCAGAAGAATTTGCAAAGCTCTGATGAGATGGTTGACTCAGAATCTGGGAAGGTCTAGGACATGGTGCTCAGTGACTTACCAGGTATATGTATCCTCAGTGCTTCTGGCTAAAAATTGCAAAGTATTATTGTGTTTTGAGGAAGAATGTGAATATAAGCCAGTTTTTGAGAGGCAATGACAAAGTTTGGTAGGTGAATGAGGCCTGGTGCTCCAGCAGCACACTTCAAACTACTGGACAGCAGTTCAAGGAGAACAAGTAGATCATATGTGAAGTCCAGAGGAGCCAGGAGCTTCAGGTTTCAACCACAACACTGGAAGAGCATGGTGGAGACAGGAGAAAACCCTGTGGGGTTCATCTCAAGAACAGTGCCAGTAGTGAAGTCTGAGCTCAGTGGCAAACAGCAGGGGCAAAATATTTATTCAGGCTGTCTCAAGCAGTTCAAATGTATTGCTGATAGAAAGGCATGAATAAACCACCGTTTGTCTCAGTGCCATGAATTTCACTGTGTCAGAGGATTGAGATGAATAACTCCTCCAAATTAGGCTGCTGGATTTAGACAGTGTTTCCTTGTGTATAAAGTACTTAGTTGAAAAGGAGTTGAAATGGTAGGGCAAAATATGCCAGAGATGGACTGAACTGACAAGTCTTGATTGGGTATCCAACTTTACGGTGTTCAAAACCAGACAATTGGCTTCCAGAGAGATAAGAAGTGCTGTTTCTAACACCTCTGCCCTCTCTCACAAACACAGAATCTGCAACACGTGATGTGAACACCAACAATTCAGTTACAGCATCACTCAAGAAAACAGCTGTCACTGGTGACATTTTTCTTTACCTGAGTTTGGAATATGGTAATGTAATCTATTTGCCTGTTGACACCTACTCATGAGCCACCAGAGTTTTTTCTGAACTCATGCTCTACAGCAGCAGAAATTTTGCCATTGGTTTCTCTGGGTCAGAAGTTTATCCTGTAAAACCAAAAATCATGAATAGCAACCATTGCTAATTAGGAGTGTTCCCCATCTTGGTTTCTTCACCTTCTTTTGGCGGTGACTTTCTTTCTAACTTTTAAAAGTTCCTATTTCTTACAGGAAAAATAGAACATCTGGCTTTATTTTGGTTTATTTTCCCATTCTAGATCCACAATACAACTTCTGTTCTCTCAGATTATTAAAATATTGAAGCTATCAATTTTTCTGCCAGCTATGGAAGCTCCTGCTCTTTTTTCCTTTCATTACACATAATTTTATAGCATGTTGTCTGAAACAATGGTGGTATCAGCCATCTGTGGAGGAAGAATCTGGGCACTACTTCTGTGGGAGACTTGTCACTAAGGTCACTGCTGCAATGCCATTTTAACAGTAATGTTTTTTGTCAGATCTCTTCATGTGCATATGGGTGGGAACTGAGGAGTGCAAAAATTGAAGGTTTATTCTGGCTCCATTAATGATAGAGCTCATCTAAATGCTGTTATTGATACTCAAGTGTTTCTTTGAGTCAACGACATTTATCATTACACTAATAAGCAATTTCTTAAGAATTTTGGTGCTCAAGCCTTGGAATGAATTTACCAGTCCTGTTTACTTTTCAAAATGCCATTACACAAAATCTGAATAGTTTAGTACATTTATTTTCATAATATCCTGCAAGCTGAGAAATGTTCTGTAGAGGAAATGTCTTCTATTTAGTCAAGCCTTTAGTTATAAAACTCGTGATGATGGATCCTGTGGTTTCTGAGATGTTGGTTGCCAATAGAATCCTCTCCATTACTTTCAGTACACAAAAATAATTGCCTTGATTTTGGCTCTGTGTTAATGAGACCCATGCTAACAGGACAACCAGACTATTTGTTTCTAGAAAATCCCAGAAATAGCTGGCAACCTTCCCTAAAATAGTGACCATAGGGTTAAATATCTTTACAACATCAAGTTTGAATTTAACAGCAGTTTACAAATTTCTTTGCTCACAGATTTTTTTTTTCCCTTTTACACTTTTACATAAATCCCATAGAATTTCCTGGAACCTTTGACCTACAGTCTTGATGTACAAATTCTATTCTCTTGGTTCTTGCCATAAAAAAATGTGCAGACTGTGAGTGAATAGCTTTTGAAAGCAATTTTATTTGCTATGGACAACTGGAGGCAAAATGTTTGGAGTAAGCTATGCTGCCTTAACAGCTTCTTATATTTACTGAGCCAGTTTCTCGGGGTTTCATGGGTTTCCCAGTTTTCATGGGTCTTAACTTTTACCACAGAAGTATAGAAGTGTCCTGTCTCTTCAAAGGACAAAAGATTTAAGGGAAAGACCTCCACAGAATAAGTAGGACCATTGCAAGCTCTGACCTGTAGTAACAACACTGTTAGTGACTATCTTATTCTTCATTTTTGTTGAAGGACTTCCATTAAAACCTTGAGGTGTTAGCTTTGCTAGGAGTCTTGAAATAACTAAATAAAATAAACAAAAATGAGAGTTGTTTGGCTTCAATTCTGTTGAAGCATGTTTTCAATGTATTATTTGGTTTCTAAACCATATCCAAAGAGATGAAATGCCAGAACAATAAAACATTCCTCCTTGTTTGTAGAACAATTGGCCTCTCATGGCAAAATATTGGATGCAGTTGAAGCCTATCCTCAACATGTAGCAGGGATCTGTGGAGAAGAAAATACCCAAAATAGAAACATGTCTGAGCAGAGAAATGCTACTAAGGCAGAGAAAGCTGGTAAGGAGGAGAAACCAAAACATCGGTCATGATCTTACTTCTCAAGTCAGTAGGAAGACTCGTGAACTCCCACTCCATAGAAGCGAATTTCTATGTGCAAAAATACTCCTCAATGCAAAGAAAGTATGAAAGTCCCCTAAATGCAGTGAAAATAAAGTAACTGGAAAGAGAACCTCCTGCATTCTAATAGTCTTTTTTCCATTCTTCAGTTTCAACTGGCTGACATTTAATGTTGTTTATTATTAACAGAGCCCCTTTACTGTAGCTCTCCCAGTTTTAAGTCATGAGAGAGCATAATGCACGTTTGTCATTAGACCATAACTGTAGAAATTCAATTAAAAATACAATATTTGATCAATGTCAGCAACAAAAATGCACTGCGATCCCACAAAACCCCCTGCAAGACTTTGGCTGCAAGACGCTGTCCTGGCCACAGCCAAATGTTAGCGACCATAGCAGCTCCAGCATGTCCCTATCTGCAACATCAGCTGGAACCCAGGAGAGACTGATTTAAACAAAGAATTCTCTTAACTAGTGCCAAGCAAAGACTGCCCTGCGCACGTTTAACTCCAAGGTCATCATAAATAGAATCTGCAGAAACTCAGGAATAAACACCGTAAGAATGAAAGAGCTGCCATACTGACCACAGGTCCAGCTGGGTAAGTACCCCAGCTCCAATGCTGACCATTAGCAGTTGTTTGAAATAGAGGATAAGCCACTATACATACCCCAGTTTAAACCATTCAGCTGCCGGTGGTTGCCTTTGTGTTTCAGTGTACTGAGCACTGGGTTGACTGATGCACAGATACCCTTTATTGCATTTTATAGGTGTAACCCCTGGGAGATTCCCAAGCCTTTTGCAGTTGGGTTTTTGTTTTGTTTTGTTTTGTTTCATTTTGTTTTGTTTTTTCATCAAGAATCAGAAACATGGAGAGGAGGAACAACAAGGCAAAATGACTTGAAAGATGTGTGGGAAGTTTACTGTTAGAAGCATGACTGGAACTCAGGAAATGGCTAATCCTTCCAGTCCTCCTTGAGAAGCTGTAGAAAACTGTGGAGTACTGACAGCAGCAGGAGTCTAGACAAATTGTATAGGGTTCAATGAAAATTTCTCTAACATCCTTATGTGTATTTTTTCTTTTTTCTGTGTAGATTTTTAACCTATTTTGGAAGAACAGGATATTCTCCTGTATATTATAGCACTCTTTTCTTTGTTTGATCTGTAGGTCTGAAAAAAATATTGAGTATATCTTCACAATTGATGCTGAAGAGCCCCAAAGGTTTCATGTAATTAAAGACTGTATCATCTGAGGTTGGTTTCTTAAGACCATCCAATTTCTAAGACAATGGGACAAGACTGTGCATGAAAGGCCTCACAAGAGCTGGTCAGTTCTAGACACAACATTTTTAATGGAATATTGTCAGCATGTGTTATTCTGTTAAAAAGGAAAATATTTTCTTAAAGTCATTAAATTACAATGAAGTCTATGTCTAGAAGAAAGTTCCTAAACACTAGTCAGCTGTATGCAGAAAAAAGTCCAGATTTTATTTTTTAAATTATGTTTTCAATACTAAGCCACTCGTATCAACGTAATTCCACTCCACAGAAAAAACTGAGAGGCTTAATTTTCCTTCCAATCTAGAACAACAAGTTTTTAACCCTGAAAGCTGGTGCAGAACAGAATTGTCACTCTCTATAGCAGCATTGTCCTTGCATGGTTACTCCTTGACCTGCTGTCAAATGCAAAATCTAACACCTGTGACAGATAGGTGAAGTCTATGTATTCGCCACTGTTGATCCATCTGCAATATATTACATCCTAATTTATTACTATGGGTGGTTTTCAAAGGGGATTCATTAGACAGTCAGAGTCCATTGCACAGTTAAGAAACTGTTTTTCTTCCCACCGTTCTAATTTTCTCTTCTTCTCAGGTTTCTGTTTCCTTTCATGCTATGGCAGGGATATTAAGTACTAGTGAGACAATATTTGGTCCAAAACCAGTTAGTCTGTTCTGGGCAATTAATGTGGGTGGTGAGCAATACCTGACCCAAGTTTTGTGGGTTGGATAAACCATAAGAAGTGGTTAATTATCTTCTTCAGCCCATATCTGTTCAATGAGGAGTGGAATTTCTCATTTATACAGATTAAACCTGTGAGTTCTGGCATTGTCCTAAAGAAACAAAGAAATAACTGTCTTTTAAAGGAACAAGATTTTTTTTTGCATAGCTGTCTGTGGGTTAGATCATGAATTTGTGTAGGAGGCCAAATGGCTCTGGTGGAAGTTGCTAATACAGATTACTGTGTCCTAGGGTTACAATCGAGGAAAGATATACCTTGCTAAGGTTCAGCTCCTGATCCAGGTTTTGCCTTGGGATTGCTTTCATCTCCTCTCTAGATAACAGGTAAAAAATCAACTACATAATAGCAGCAATTAAACTTTGCAGTTTAATTGTCATATACAATATATAAATCTTCATAAAGAAAGTACAGAGAATTACATTTGCTTTTACTAAATGTCTCTGCTCAAAGTCAAGTCATCTCACCTGATCCACCCTGTCTGTAGAAATAAAACAATAGATGTGTTTTTACCTAGGCTGGAATTGCTGAAAATTTCGTTCCTGAACCATATTGAGTTGCGTTACACATTCAGCGTTCACTATTGTAGTATAATACATGGAGCACTTCTGCTTTTCTCTAAGGAAAACCACAAATGCTGCTCCTTCATACCACAGATTAGCAGTTTATGGAGAAATCCAACGGCTAAATCATGAAGTTGAGAGTACTTAGAGCCTGTTGTGACATGTTTTTTGAAATACTTTCCTTTCTTCTTTCTTTCTACCACTCTGGGCACTGCTACACCAAATAAAAAATTCTGTCATTTAAAACACAATCAAAAAGCTCATGCTGCTTAGCCCTAAGTTGTCACTTGAGGTTTTGATGACGAACATTTTTTGACATCTGGTAAGAAGTTGCAGCTCCTGTCTGAAGAAGTCCCTCTGAGGTTAAAGGCTAATGATATCAAAAATGAGGCTGTCTGGTTTATTCTAAGACTGTTTGGCTTAGATCAAGCTCTTTGATATAAGTGAAACTGCCTCATCTGGGAAAGGAAATGACTTGAAAGTGATGCAGCAGTTCTTAAAGGGAGTCAGACAGTGGGAGACGCACACAACTTGGCTGTCTTGTATGCTGCATTTAATTGGTCTTGCTATTAACTCATCAGACGGTGAAAGGAGAAACAGCATTTCATAACAGCTTTTACTGTGCAGTTTGCTAAAAATGAGGCAATAAAGTGGGCGTGCAGAAAGCAGTGATGTAAACAGAGGAATTTTCACTTTATCATATTGGTCATCACTTTCTCTGACAGCAGAGCTTCCCTGATTCAGACATGCGTTAGGGAAACTGGGATAGACACAAATGAGCTGTGAGCCCCCACCCTGCCCATGACGTGGTCAGCGTCGCTCTCCCGCCTCTGTCTGGGAGGAGGTTTATTCCCGAAGAAAGCTGCCCAGCATCTAAGGGATGACTGATTCCTCCAGACACAAACATTTTCAAGTTCCTCACATTAAAAAGACACTCCCTAAGTGGTCCCCCCTTACATTCTTCCTGCAGCCAGATGTGTGCCCCCACATAATTGCTGGGCAGTGTCCCCTCCAGGGAGCCCTGCTGATGGACCTTCAGATAACCAGCCCAATCTGCCGGCTCCCAGGCAGCCTCCATCGACTGAGTGTGCCAGGAGCCCAAGAAAGGCAGCGCTGCAGGGTGTCCCCAGGACCTGCTGGAAGGCAACATCCCTTCCTACTGCTGCCGAGCCCCAGGGCATCCTGCTGCCCCATGTGGCCTCACCCACTTGGCCCTGAGGCTTGGGTATAGTGTAAGGAAGGCCTCTTTTCCTGACCTTCAAAATTTATAGTATGTTTTGAGAATCCCTTAACATAAAGGCGGAAGTAGTGTCAGGTTTCCAGTCAAACACCTTTTCTGGGATGACTTTTACTCCAAAAGAAGACATTTGGACCTTGGCTCAATGGCACAAGGTACCATTTGAGGCTCCTCAGAGTTTCTTTCCCAGCCAGCTGCTGGCCTATGGCTGCGGGTTTCCCATAGGTCCCGTTGCATCTGCCTTGCACAGATGTCTTCATATCTGAAGCACGTTGGATGGCACTGTATGTATGTTTAGGCAACTGAATTCTCCCATTCTGGAATCAAAACTGTCAAAGCCTATTTGGCTGTAAAAATATTCTGGAATAATTATCCCACTTCTTTGGAGGCCCAAGATACTACAGACATGCAGATGCAGTAAGTTACTGATGATTACAGACAGTTCAAGAGAGAAAGAAGTGAAATGTGAAACTGGAGACTACATCATGAAATGGATATTTTTGCTGCTTCAATTCCAGCTTAGTTCAGCAACCGCCCCATCCTCCTAGCAATCATATCACGGTATGAACTGTAGAATTACTGGTATTTTTGTACAATTAGAATTCCAAAACCCCTAGCAGCCATGAGAGTCCCATTGAGCTAAGTGTTCAAAGGTTATGTAGCCTCTACCTTCTTCACAGTCCATAGTGGGACAAAGATGAGACAAGGAAGGAAGGCTTATAAGCAGAAATATTTAGGTAACTCAGCCGCATTGAAATAAGTAAGGGAGTAGTTGTTTCAGCACTTTAGTGACTTGTATATCCCGGTTTTTATTATGTATCTCCCTCTCAGCTATGAGCTGTAGATCTGCTGCAGGCATCTGAATTTTAACTGCATTAAATACTTTGGACCAGCTGCATGGTGTAGTTGAGTTTTGCTTGGAAGCAGAGCCGATGATGTTGTTATCCATCCATCATAGCCTATGGAGACTTCTGGACAGTAAGGATATTGTCTCCCTAGTGCCTGCCCACCCATGTCAGAAGTTGATGCAAACCACACGTAGAAAAGTGGTAAGCATTAGAAGGATGTGAATGGCCAACAAAAAAGTGGGAAACTTAAGTGCTAATAGACATCCTACTGTAATTAGGAATAAATAATAGATTCTCAAGAGACACTTGCTGCAAGTAGCTGGGGGGACTCTCTGATGATACACTCTAGGCATCTCCTGCTCCAGCAGCTCTTTTTTCTTCCTGCTAGATGTATTGTCATGGAGGATACAATGTTAGACACTTTACCAACATAAACCAAGAACAATATGTGAATTGTTCTCTGAATATGTGAATTGAACTCTCAACAGCTGGCCAGAGAGGGATCGGCAGACCCCATAGCCGTGGGGCTGTCACAGTCTCCTTAATTAATCCTCCCTTCCACCTGCCCGGTTGCTCATTTGTCCCTCCACCCCTCCTCAGCACAGGCAGAGGACTACCATGTGCCACAGGAGAAATGGGATACCTGTCATAAGGCATCTGAAGCTCACCCTCATATTTTCTGGATATGTTAATAGCAAGTCAAGCATTAAGAATCACAGGTCACTTCTTTACAACCTCCTGGGCAGCTTTCTCATCTTTGCTGCAAACTCACCAGCAGCTTCCACTCACTAGCAGCAGCACATATGGGTAGTTCCATGTGTCCAGCTTGTTTAGCAGGTTGTGGTTCTTCACTGTGAACATAGCTACCTGCAGATAGCAGATACCTGCGTAGCAGACAGAAACTTAATCGTGTTCCCTATGACTTCTGTGTGCTCTGAGGAGCAATTGCTCATCACATGGGCCCTTCTGGTAGAGGAGCCCACACCAAGTATTCTTTGAATGCTGCAAAGAAACCATAAACTTCTGATGCTGGAAATCCCATGCTCCTTTGGCTTGAATGCGTAACAACTATTCAGGGGTTTTCTGTGTTATGTTTCTGTTTGGAGGAAGAGCTGATAGAGTCATGCAGAGTCTTTGTGCAATCCAATTTACTTACCAGAAGTATGTGCCAGGTCTCTTTGCCCCACAAAAAATAAAAGCAAGCAGGAGGTGTTTTGCTTGCCGAGAAATACAAATGTGCCAGAAGCTTGTTGCTTGATTTCTTTCCAAATTCGGTAGTTTGCGTCTCTGGCTTTTTCTTGTCCTCCTCACAGAGTTGCAGTTGGTCCAATAGAAATCCTTTCATCTAATGCAGCTTAGCTGCTCTCAGCCATAATGATCAGTGCCTTTGGCAGAGACTTTGGCTGTCTCAGTCAGCTCTACCTCAAGGAACATTTTGTGTTCCTTCCATTAAATCTCAGTAAGAGCTTCTTCCAAAAGATAGGTTTTTGTCATTACAAGAGTGATTGCAGGGTAGTCATGGTATATGTTAGAAAGGAACCAAATTAGATGACTACCACAGTCCCTTTAGGCCTTTCAATCTATGCATACACCCCTCAGGCTGATAGTCTGATGGCAGTTCTAAAATCTGCCAGAAAACCACTGAAATCAAGGAAGTAAATTCAGTTTCCAGGAGACTGGGATCAGGATTTTTTTTTTTTTTTTTACCAAAAAATTCTCCTTCAGTACTATATGCCTAGGTCAGTGGGGGATTAATTTTAAGTATTCAGTATCATCACTAGCCACAGAGGCCATGCTAAGATACTTAATAGTATGACTGGTTGCATGACTTTCATATGTCTTACTTCATTTTTGACTCTCTCAGGACTCCTGACCCTTCACTATTCCTTGCACCCATGTGTCTAGTGTTGTAGTATATGCTCACAATCAGGGAAGAATTCAGATGGGAAGAGACCTGTGGAGATCTAGCCCCCAACTGACCAGCTCTTTCTAAAGGCATGGCCAACTCAGTCAGCTTCCTCAGAGCCCTGTTCAGCTCATTTTTTAATACCTCCAAGGAAGGATACAGTATTTTACAGGACAGTGATGACTGAGTCATCCTCTGCTTCCCTTTATTTCAAATAAGCGGTCCCCTTTCCAGCAACCAAATAATTTTATTTCTTTTCTCAAAAATTGATCCAGTTCCTTAGTGAGCCGCTCACTCCATGATGGCTGGACCTGTGTACTAAGTGAGATTGCATTGGCACCCCATGGAGTGTTCATATCTCCCTTGGGGGAGCAATGCCAACTGACACTCAATGTAGTCCTTAAAGCTCAGACCTCTTCCATTGCCCTCACACACATTTGCTAAAGGGTGTGTCGTGGTTTAACCCCAAACAGTAACCGGACCACTCCCCTCCCTTGTGCGGTGAGGAGAAGAATCGGAGAACAAGCTCACGGGTTGAAATAAAAACACTTTACCAGGACAGCAAAGGAGAAGATAAAAATATATTACTTATAATAATAATGTATAAGGATAATAGAACATATATAAAATGAACAGTGCACAATTTCTCACCACCCAACAACTGATACAGCCCATCCCGAGCAGCAGTCAGGGAGCAGGGAGCAGGGATATTCCCCCGCAGCCATCCCAGAACAGCAAGTTCCAGAGAGAGTGAGTGAGGGAACAAACAGCTGAACGAACAGGCTCAAATGAAATAAAACAAAAATAAGGTAATAAGAAGGGAACATGAACAGAACGCAATCTGAACAAGGAACCAGAGCCAGGGGGCAATGGCTGACCCTCACTTACACTGGACATGACGTCTGTGGTATGGAAAACTCTCTTTGGCCAGTTTGGATCAACAATTCTGGCTGTGCCCTCCCAAGGTTTTTCACCTGCGCATCGGGAAAGCTTGGGAAACTGCAAAATGTCCTTGATCGTTCAGCAGCAACGAACAACATCAAAGTGCTATCACCATTTTTCACATACTAAATCCAAAACACAGGAGCTGTGGAAAACAAAACTAGCTCCATCCTGGCTGAAACCAGGACAGGGTAGATGAGTCTGTCTCTTCTGCCTCTACAAACTCAGCAGTCTGAACGTGAAACCTCTGTTTACCTGGAACATCCCCATTTGGGGAAATGAAACCAGACTCCAACCGTCCTGCGGAATCCTCAGCCATTAATGACGTGAGGGACTTAATCTTCTTGCTGACAGACAGGCAGGAGGGAGCCATGCTCGGGTCCTGCTTTGGGCAGCCCACGCTGAGCCATCCCCTGGGCAGACGGACAGCAGTGGCCTGGCAGAGCTGGTGAGACACTTGAAAACCAAACACATATGTCATTAACATGAACTGCAGAGCCCCACCAATAACCCTGCATTTGAGCCACAACATCGTAAATGCAGAGTATACAGTAGTAATGAGCCAGATGGAGCAAATAACCGGTGGCCTCACTGGGAGGGAATATCCCAGAGGCAGTTAGGGTGAACCACCTGGGCTGGCTATTCTGTGGGAAAGAGCCACTTTTTGGAGGTTTAGTCACTGATGCTGGCAGGAGGTGCAGCTGCGGCCCGGCAGCCTTATTCCTATCTAGAGCAGCTGGTAAGATGTGCTTCCACCACTCTCTCCAGGCTGAGGATGATCCCCACAAGGGTGGCTTTTTTGGGCTATGCTGGATCAGGGTCCATGCCACCAAAACGTGGGAGCCAGAGGAATGGAGGAATGTATGTGGTTCGTAAGTCTGAGGTGGAAGAAATGGTCAAAGATATGGTGAGGTGGGGACAGTTCCTTCATCCCAGAAACATAAACCTCCCCCATGATTCAGAAATTATTGTGCCTGTCTTCCTGCGGATGATAAAACACCTATGGAAGTCCTGCGGAAAAGTGGAATGAACTATCTACTATTTGTGTGCTGGAAAATAAAACTGATACTAAATAATGGAAAATCACCTAGAAGAAAGCCTAAATGCTGGAAAAAATCCCTGTGCTCTTCAAAATTAGAGGAAGCCAAATAAAAGGCAAGCAAAATATAAACATTTATAACACTTTCTGCCTATCTAAATGTATTTATTTTAAAATCAAAAGCTAGTCAAGGTGTTTTTGAGATACTGCACACAAAAAAACCAAACAGTCCAAGTTTTTGTGAAAGCAGAAAACCTCATTGTTTTCAGCATCATGTTTGGCTAATGCTCTACCTAATAAATCTCCTCTCTAATGTAATTAAATATGCAATTTATTTAACACAGAACTGCACATGTATGCATTCAAGAGGTTTAACACCACTGCTGGCCAACTCGTGTGCTCAGAGGACTCCAGCTCCAGCACGTGGTGGAAAACTCATCCCTGCTTTAGCATTAGAGTTCCTACTGCTACCACAGAAAATAAAGGATGAATTTCAGATGCTAGGGCAAATCTGGCAAAAACCTGAATACTCACAAGCAGGTCAAGACCTTTGAAAGGATTCAGCTACCTGCAGCTCTCCCTGGGAGAAGCTGGCCATAATTACAAAGGCAAACAAACAGCAAAACGTGCTGTATAGGTCCAGATTCTCAGAAATTTATTGAGCTTTTTAAATGAAAGTTGAGTGTGCTGACATGCAGCTGCAAGTGAGTGAGCAAAGCTTAGCCACTATAACGGTGTGCTTGCTCCTGGTTGCACTGGAGGACCACAAAGTTGGACGCCAGCCTGTCTATTCATGCCTCATGACCACAAGGCAAAGTGTGAGCTTGCAGGGAGTCTCTCTGTCTCGGCTGATGAACCACCTGAAGAGCGCCTGGGTATTTCAGTTACTTGTGAACATTTCTCCATTCCCAGGGAACTCATTTTTGAAAACCCAGCCATGATCCTAAAAGCTGAGGTATGCTGAAAATCCTGGCCATGGGGAGGAAGAAACCCTATGTTTCTATTCACTGCTTGCTTTGAAAGGACTCAGTCCAAAACACAGAGAAATCCGAAGAGAGATTCCCATTGACTTACCAGGCTTTGGGTGAAACCCAAAGTGCTTAATATTAGACTCCCTGGGAGCACGTGCCAGTGAAGCTGGTGAGGAGTCCTTGGGCAACGGGCTCTTTTTTCCACAGCTATCGCATGCCCAAATGTCTGTTTACTTCTTCAGTCCCCCCTCTCTTCCTCTGCAGCCTGCATGGCTGTGGATGGGTCATGCAGGTGGGAGTCAGACCTCCCCTTTCTGGATCCTTGCAGCTCTCTGTTCCTTTCCTGCTCCACTTTCCCTACCTGACTGACCTGAGGTTTAAACACTCCTCTGGGAACCCTTCCTCACCGCCACGATGGTGGTTTTTGGCAGGATTCTTCTCTGATACTCTTTGCCAGACCCATCATGTCCCTATAGCAACTCTGGGTAGCAACTGAGATGCATTACACTCTCTTTCCATTCTTCTGGCACTTGATAATAAATGTAGCTGCCAGCAGGTAAATTTAAAATGAATATAAGGCAAGCCTTCACACAGCTGGTAGCTGGCCCGCATAGTTTACTACCACAGGAGGCCATGAAATTGAAGAAATAAAGTCTGAAATAGATTGAAATTGGAGTCGCTTGTGGGAACCTCATCCCACTTTTCACATGGGTTTGATGGGCAGAGGAAGGGATCCAAGGGCTGCAGTGCTCACTCTGCAGAAGATTCAGCTGTGGTGTTGTTCCAGTTTCCTAATATGAATCTTATTCAAAATTATTCTTAGCTTCAAACTGTATTCATGCAAGCTATCCCTATCAGGTAGCACGGTTTATCTGTCTTACACCTTTGACTGGGGCACAACTGGAAATGCAAACAGTTGCTGGCAGTGCCCATAATAAAGTGTGTTCATTACTTCTGTTTAAGAGGTTCCTGAGAACCCAAACAGACCATGTCCTCTCTCAGCTTGTGGATCCCCAAGCTCTCGTCCATGACTTTACAATGGTCCAGGCAATGTCCTTTCTGGTCTTTCAAAGTTCCTGCTCCAGGGAAAGGGGGACTAGTAGATACCAATGAAAATATTCATTTGATCCCTCCTGTCATTTTGAGGCTTCATGAAGATAGTTTTTGTTCCTATTAATTCGAGTCACTCAACACAAGGATATGATCATTTGAGCAGAGTGGTTTATTACCAGAAGAGAAAAAACATGGGCATGAAACATTCACGCTGAAACAGATGTCTGTTCAGGGGAAACCCTCCCCTTCAGCTCCTCTGCATAACAGTGGAGCTTCTCGTTGTCTGTGAGAAGGAGTTCTGATGGTTTTTACATTAATTTTCCTAACAAAATTCTTTTTCTTCACAGGCACCTATTTATGCCTGACACTATTAATAATTTTCAAATTTCCAGAAAACTCTTAAAACCAAATAGAAGTGCAAAGAAACTTTCCCTGGGAATGCTTTACTGCTTTCTCAGAAGTGGCTGACCTTGCACTTACTGCAAGTGATTATTTGGTATAAGGTTTCTTTTCCCAGCTTGAAATACAATAGGAGCTCCTCCCACTTCCACAGAAATACATGTACCAGCACTTAACACACCAGCAGTCCTTAAAGGCCTGGATTCCCTCACCCACCACATGTTCTCTGCCTCCTTCCTCATCTCCACCCTGCTCTGTTCCATGAGATTCCCACATCTGGTCAGATAGTCTCACTATGAGAAATGACAGTGCCATATATAAGAATATTATCATGCCACCACTTACAACTAAGACTTTATACATCCATTTCTGGGTGACTTATCTTTTTTCCCCTGCCTCTTTCTTGCTGTATACTTCTGCTGTATCAGATAATGCTTGAAAAGAACCAGAACTCCCTGAAACACTTCCATCATTTTTTTAATATAAAATAAATTTTCTCCAGAAATTTTCCTTGACAAATAGTCTTGGATTTTTCCTGTCATGGGCTGTTGTGACATACCCATTGTTTTCACTGAAAGCTGTTCCCTTCCTGGTGCTACAGACCACTTCCAGCCAGCGTTCACTACCAGTTGTAACACGGAGCTGCAAAACACAATGACTGACTCCTCCTACATGATGATTTTGCAGAGATGAGTGTCCCACTGGAGACATTTCTGTAAAGGTTATCTCATCTGCAGATGGGGCGTGTCACGTTTGGAGATGTTGCTTCCTCATGCAAATTGAAGTTAGAGATAGATTTCTCCTTTGAGATAGAGCTGGAGCTGGAGAGAGATTATTTATCTAGACTGCAAAACTCCAGAGCATTTCCATCTTTTCAGGTTCAGGATATATACATTACTGCAAAGCAGGAAAAGACCAGGACACACACTTCTATTCTCACTCCGTATTTTCTGATTTATATAGTGATTACTTTACCACATCTAAGTCCAGGCAATCAGGGGACAGGACCCGACAGAGCTCTAGCAGTAAGATAGAGATGTGATCATAAACTGATCAACAAGCTGAAAGACTCAGTCTTTGGAGTTTGCTAAAATCCCTTCAGCCATCAACAGCTTCACTGAGAGATGCAGTTTGGAGATTCCTAAAATTATTATTGATTAATTCAGCAAAACAACATGGGGAAAAAATGAAAAAACTGTGGTGTTTTCTTATGGGATTTTCTTAGTGAAATGCTGCAACTTTTAGCTCTTCCATGGAGAGCCTGGAGTGCTCAAAGAACAAACAAATTTTCATATTTGAATATGTATATTATATCTCCAAATAATGGACAAGCAGGGAATAGCACTACCAAATGCATTGCAAGGAGTCTATTTGAATTAAAACAGCTAAAGGCATTTAATTCTTGTGGTGGTAAACGTGTGACCCCAGATTCATTCAGGACTTTGTATTTTGCACAAGTCCTTTCCCGTAACAACACGTTACATACCGACAACACCAGAAGGCAGGAAGTGTAGGAAACAATAAATTCCCATTGTTGACACAATTCTCTTTCATAAATTAAACCAGACATTTGCTGACAAGCCTGCCACAAATAATATTCAGCAATTGCGACTCTTATTATTAAGGTTAGGAATGTGTCTAGCTAACATCAATTGATTTTATTAAGATGAGGAAGCCTGTCTAGCTAACATGTCCTCAGGCGATCAACCAGGAAATGTGATCTTTCATAAAGTTTTTGAAAATGCCTATCCACTGCTGAGCATCTATTTATGAGTTAAAGCATCAGGACTTTACCCCTCTAGTGAATGTTACTTGGAGAAATGGCTGATTTAAGTGGTGACACTTCCAAGTTCAGAGCATCGTCAGTGATCCTCCATGTTTTTGGGAATAAGAGAAGCAGTAAGAGAGGCACTGCTAACTTTTATCATGTAATGGTGGGAAATCTAGCTGATACCGGACTAGTATTACATGCAGTTTCCCTCTGTCTTCTGGATTAGCAAGCAAGTCAGGCTCCCTTTGACTTGAAAAGATGGGCCAGAATTATCACCCAAGGGAACACCTTCTCCTGTCAGGGTGATGCGCATGATCCCACTCTCATGCTCTCATGCTTCCCATGCTCTTTGGAGCAGATGGAAGGAGCAGTTCTTACTCTGTCCTTTGGCATCATTTGGCCTATGGTGGGCCATATGTGCCACGTCATTGGCCCATACTGCTTGCCTTTCCTTCTCTCCTGACCCCTATATGGCTGTAACCAGGACAGAGAGTTTCCCTTCACTTTTTAAAGAAAATGAAGTTATTTGGCTTTCTCCTTGGCCCTTTTCATGAAAAATAACATCCTGTTAGTCCTCTGGAGTCTGCATCCAGGATCATTAAAGCAATAGCAATAAAAGCTTCATGAATATCCTTCAACCATCAGTGGTTGGTTGTAGCTGTGGGACCTAGCTATACCAACTGCAGATTTTCTAACTTTTTTTAGGTATGAGAAATTCTAATTTTGTTCCTAGGAAAATAATCTTGTGTTGTATACAATGTGGTCTTGCCCTTTCTGTCTCATTTTTATACTTTCTTCTTTTTACTGAGATTGTCTTTGTTGAGGATAGTCTCTGGTTCAACTTGCTCCTCCAGTTAACTTGTCTTGGATCAGTGTTACCATGTCTTTTCCCCTCAATTCTCTTGTCTATGGCAAAGTGGTCTGTAAGGGAAGTTTAATAAAGTCAGAGAAGTTGTGAACTCTGGATGTTATACTGTCTTTTCTGTTTGTTCTCAGCTGGCCAAATATCCCTGCAGGTCTCCTTTTATTTGGGGTGAAAAACAGTGATAACATACCCAAGACACGAGCATGCCATCAAGCGTATCTCTCAGGCTGGCCTGTATGACAGCCTGTGGAAGCTAAAGTTAACTGAAATAGTCAAAAGTGTAGGTCAAACAGTGAATCTTGCAGATGAGCAGACTGAAAGAGCATGGAAGCAGCGTTGCCCCAGGGCATGCTCATAAGTAAGGCTTGGTTGCTTTAGCTTCTGTAAGTCAAGTGTATTCTCATACAATCCATGTCAGTGTTTATACAATAAATGGACCTTTCCACATGTCTTGCAGCTGTGATATAAACACAATATACATAACCCCCACCGTAAGTTTCAGAGACTCTGTAGTATTCCCTTCATTACCTGTGAAAGTCCTCTGCTGTTCCTATTATTACTATAACTCCACATTTTGCAGGTGACATTTCTGGGAAAGGTGACATGTCTGGCTGAGGGAAGCACCAGGAATATCTCAAATAATATATTCATTTAAAAAAAAAAAAAAAAAAAAAGTAAGCAGAAAAAGCAGAAAACTCAGGGATGGAATAATAGCAGGAAACACAAGGTTTAGGGACTATTGACAGGTCTTGTTGCTGACTGCAGACTATTAAAACCAAAGAAGCGTGGGCCAGCCTTCTATCGTTCATATGAACCAAAAGGAAAATGGCACAAGTGAACCCGCTATCTTTCCCTGGGGCCAGGCTCCATTAGTTCCCTCCTCATTAGTTCTCAGGAGAGAAATTAGGGAAAAGCCCCTGGAGCCTGTGTCTTTCAGGACCTTCCCTCCCAGGAAACATGCTTCTGGTCCTCTCTGATCCCTGGGGGCTGGGACCGTATTTAAATCCATCAGCTGGTGCTCTTTCCCCTTGGTTGATTCCCAGCCCCTCTGTGCTGTTGTCACATAGCAGGCCAGCTGCTTCCCCAAGTCCTTTCGGGGACCATGTGCTCCCTTGCAATGGGACGTATTTAGCAGGGAGGGTACTGGAATGCCAGTCGGGCTCACAGAGACCTCAGTTGGAACCAGTCTCAGCCCCTGATGCATAGGAAAACAGAAGGTTGCTTCAAGGGCACTGGGCTGGTGTCCAAAAAGAAACAAGGTCAGGAGGGAAAAAGGGGGAGAGGGGAGCAGTAAATATTTTTGCCCGGTGTTGATGTCAGGCTCACCACCCTATTCTTGTCACCCCACTCCCTTTTTTCCATGGGGGCACAATATTAGCTGTCTTCCCTGGTATTTCCCTGGTATTCCAAAATATTCCAAATGTGTTAAAAATGAACATCTGCATGCCAGAGACTACTTTAGTCATTTCTCATGGGACTCTGAGGTGATTCTTATTTGATCTTTTGCTTTAAAATATTTATCAATAGAAAATGCTGCTTAATAGTGTCTTCTGCTACTAATGACCTGGAAAATATGTCATCTTTCTCCTAAGGTATAAACTCATCTTGCACTTTCTAAGTACAGAATGGATGTTTATTGAACATGTCTCACCTGCAGCAGTATTAATAAGGTTACCATCTTTGTGTAGTAATAGGCTTATGTCATCTTTAGGATTTGTTTTATTACCAACACATTTAATGTACTTACTGTCCCTAATCCTACCAAGCATAGTTTTCTATGTAATAGCTTTAGCTTTGTGGAGTGTATCTGCAAGTGTATTAATTGTCTTTTCCATTTTGCTTGCTATATATATTGCTTTTTAACATCTATGTTCATCTCCCACAAAAATTCAACAGGTACGCTCCTTTTTCTTGATTGTCGAACTGTACCAATTTGGCCTTCCAAAAAGTCATTTTGCCAAAAAATTTCAATTAATTTTTGATTGGCTGCATTTTCCTTCCCTATCAACCCCTCTCACAAGTTTTAGCTCTTTCGCCTTTCTAAATCAATGTTATGTATTGAGACTGGGTTTTTGTCTGCCTGGACTGAATATACTTCCCTTGGTAAACATTGGTACCACAGCAACCATCAGCTTCTGATTGATGGTAAGTCTTTATCTATTATCATGAGAACTAATATATTACTAGCCAGTCATGACAGAGTCTCTGCATTTTGGCTGTTTGTTACAAATAATTAACAACAAAATATTTATTGAGCAAGCACCATAACCTTCTGTGGTTTTATTTATTTTAGATGACATTATGGTCTACAATGGAATAAATCTACCTTCTGTGTATATGAAGTGAAAAGCCAGAGTTAATCTATCTGATCAGTTATTCACAGATGAATTTTAAAGGTGCCATTCAGAATCACAGCTGGCTGTGTTGGAGGCCCTTCCTTCCAGTGCTTTTGCTGAGCTCTTGGTCTTAAAACATAACTTGGGCTTCTAGCCCAGACCTACGTGTACTGGAGATGCAGACAGCAGCAAGTGACTCTATGGTGAGCCAAACTGCTGCTGCATGGACTGATGAATAAATATTTAATGGAGAACCACTTCTGAAATATTTTTACAGCAACAAGCACAGCTACTGATTGGGAATTGAAATTAATTTCCCTTTTGTACAAGTATGGTATTTTATTTCCTACCATGCTTGTAGCTTTAAGATGCTTTTGCCATTAGTCCTTTTTCTTTTAAGATTACAGTAGCAATGATAGATCGACACAGTTTCAAGCCTGCAAAGACTGCTAAGCCGGCTGCAGGGACTAACGCAGATAAACGGCATCCTTTCCAGGCAGACTTTATGGTCCAAAACCAGACACACAGGACATTCCCGGGTCACTTACATTTTATTGCTTCAGCTGAGATAATTCACATGATCTGTCTCTTTTATTCATCCTCCCATCCTAGAAGCCACCTGGCTGCTTCATCTTCTGTTTCACAAGCATTTACAATATAGCTGGTAGTCAAGGTTTACTGAGAGAGAAGCCAGATAAGGGACAGATATGCATTTAATTGAAAATAAAGGCTGCCTGTTTGTTAGCAATAAATCAGTGAATAACACAGCCACAAGCACATAACTCTGGTGCACCTACTCACTGGTTATAGTAATAACTTAGCATTTCAATAGGTATTCAGATTGCTCCATCTTCGTGCTGAATAAGCTCCTCAAGTTATTTCACAAACAGGGAAGTGTGAGATGCAGAAAATTTAATTGCCCAAGCCCAAAGCTGCTGCCTGTGGCTGGACCAAGAACTGTGAGGGTTTGACGCCTACCACCATTAGCAAGACAGCTAAATTCCATGGACTCATCTGTGGTAAGTGTTTTAGTTCCTCACAGCCCTCAATGTCTTGCCCAAACCATCTTTTCAGGAGACGGGGGTGCTTATGAGACATGGGTCATGGGGTTGCAGGGACACAGCTATAGAGCATAGGGTAGGGAAGGTGAGTATGTGAACTGTATAGTCAAGGAAGATTATTTTTGTTGCAAAGCCGGTATATTCATCCTAATAACCTGGAGTGAATCCAAATGTCATTCTCAGACATTCTGGTATGACTGTGGGCAAACAATCTAGCATGTCTGGTCCAAGTTTAGCAAAGAACATAAGCCAGGCTTGATATTAAACATACAGCAATGGGAAAAACATAAAGTGGTGTACATATACTTCAAGACATCTAAGAAAAAGTATTTTTAGGATAAATTCTTATAACTATTTTCCATGGAAGTAGATTATCTAGGAAAGACACTATTTGGACTTCCCATGACTGGAAACAGCCTTCAGTCCAAACCCAAAATCCTTGATAGATTTTTTTTCAGCTTAAAGCCAAAAAGTCCAACTCAGAAAAGCTTTTGCAGTGTCACTTGGATGTATTTTTTGCTGCCTGACAAATAGGAGGCTCCTTGACCACAGAGTAGCTCCTGTTCTGCACAGAGATGTTGCCCTCCCAAATTGGTGGGATGCTATGAAAATCCCTGGTAGCTGCCGCCCTTGGGGAACCCAGCCCAGGGAGAGCGATGAGGAAAAAGCACAGAGGAAGCTGGCAGAAATAACTACCACAGTGAGCAGAAATTAAATATTTGTGTTTAATGTAAACCAACCAACCAACCAAAAAAAGAACCAACACAAAACCGTTTTTCCCTGAAAAACCATTTTGATGAAAAGCTCCCTGTCAAAGCCTGGTAAGCTGCCTCTTCCTCTCACTTCAAACCACCCCCAACACAACTGTTCCTTGAGTGCATGTATTTCTGCCTCCTGATGATGACTTGGCAGTGAATTGTGGCCACTGCTACTAGCTTGCCAAAGGCCTTGTTTGGGGACAAAAGGAGCATCCCCATGCTGGTAAAGTGGCACCTGTGTTGGATGAACAGGCAGAGGCCCTTAGCCAGCTTGTACCGGTATAATTAAGGCAGTGTAAATCCTCACCTGTGACTTCTACCCAGTGAAGAGTCTTTAAATACATAGAAGAGCAATTATTCAAATTTAATTTATTCTTACAAATTCAGATGAATAAACACTACAGGATAAAAGTTTCTTTTATATATGTTCATTTGTTTCTATACTAGATTTTTTTTACTTATTTAACTATTTTGGCTAATAAAATTGTGCCTTCCACAACTCCATTTACTGCAGTTATTACAAAAAGTGTGCAAAGTCTTGCCATCTCTGCTCATAACCTGCTTTTATCTTGCTCAAATTTTGTCTTTGAATCTAGACTCTGTATTACTCATTCTTACAGCATCTAGCACAGTATATCAGACATGGATTTTAAACCCTGTGATAATATAAATGTTATGTAAAATAATGGGGTTCGTGGCTTACACTCACTGAGTCACTGCTTTCCGCTGCAGAGACTGTGATGGTTTCACCTCTGCTGTTCTGCTTGGGCACTCGAAGCTTCACATAACCATGCTTTGAAGTGCTTCTTCCAAGTTCACAATTTACTGTTTGAAATGTCTGATGTAATGCTGTCTAATCCTTTCCAGGGCTTCAGGGAAGACAAGCTTTCAATTTGGTGAAAAATGTATTTCTGTGAGACGATTAGAATAAAATGAAATAGAAACCACTTGTGGAGTGATCGTTGCAAGGCAGCTTGATAAGGGTCTCATGCTGGATGAAGCAGAGGCCAGCTCCTGCCCTGTTTAAAGCAATGGCAGGTTTGCTGTCAGCCTCCATAAGCTCCAGATCAAACTACAGCTTCCATTCAGGACATTTTTTTATTTGTTTTTAATAAGGTTGATGTTCAGGATGAGGTCAAATGTAAAACATAGGACCTGTTTTACAGGATACTTGAATCCCTCTTTTTTTAAAGTGGTCATATAGATTAGAAACCATACGTGGAGGACCTGAGTAGTCTTACACCTGGTAGCAATCACTACTCTGCATTATGCACTCCCTTCCTAACATCATATGTGAGCAGATGGGGTCTTTACTCCAAGGGTGCTTTTTATTCATGTTCTTGAATTGAAGTTATCACTGTGATCTTAAACCATTTTTATTAGAGAGTCTGTTTTCAATCAAGAGAGAAGGGGGGCTTACAATGAAGAAAAAACACTGGTGGGTAAAATGAACCACTACAGAGACAAAAATAAACAAAGAGGAATTTCCTCAATGCCCTATTTCATCTTCCTTTTTCCTTTTTATTAAATAAAACATACTAAATAATTTAACATAGTATTGTTTTTATAAGCACTGTCATGAAAGTAGTTGCTTATTTAGAACAGAAAGAAAGAGCTTAGCTTCTTTCTTTTTTTTCCTTCTTTCTTGCCTTCTTTCTTTCTTTTCTTTTTCTTTTATATTTATTCAGTTCATAATCAGAAAGGAAATAAGAAACACTTAACAAGGAAATTTAGTCTCTTAGGACTCAAACTGTCTTAACAAGTTAAGGAAAGGGCATGTTTTGCTGCTTCATTTTCTTGGTTCTCCTGTATGTGACTCCAAATAAATATGTAGTAAATATGAGAGGAAACTCCATGCTAATTTTAAGTGCCTCGTCTTTGAAAAATAAAGATGAAAGCAGTTCTCAAACAGCAATAATGTTAATAATACACTCTGACAGTGGTAGTTCATGGAGAGTCCAGACGAGAGCTGGACATAAGAAATGCACAGCTCAGGTTTTGCCTAGATTAGGGAAAGTGTCTGAAGATTGATTACAAGGTCTGTGAAGCTGCAGTGGGGTGGTAGGAGATCTTTTGCCATTGCAGCCACCTTCTCTGTTCTTCTGCCCACAGTTACCAGCTGCTCCATACAGGCAGGAGGACAGGCTTTCACCCAGCCCAGAGCTGGTAGCACTAACACATGTTCAAGGGCCAATAAAGCCAATGTGCTCAACCATGGTGGCCCACTGGCCACACTGCTGGCTCAGCTGCAGGAGCCACCTCTTTTGCAAAGCCCTGAAATCTGCCCGGCGTGATTCGTCAGTAGTGGCTGGCCAGAGCTGGGAGTTTAGATTAGACTGCGCCAGCTTGAGCTGGCTGAGCCCAGATTCGGTTTCAGGTGTTGACATACAGACATAGCAGATGAAACGCTGATAGCTGAGGTGGTTACGGTCTCCAGCTGCCTCCCTGCGTGCCTCGCTCTTGTCTGTTGCCACCTTTTGTGGCAAGAACAGACAAATCACAGGTAGAAGCGAATGCCTGTAGTTTACTGAATTAGGAAGTCAAACTGAATTTGTCATTGGGCTGGGGCAGTACACCATGCTCACATAATTTAGGAGCAACTTCATGCATAATTCAGGCTCCCTGGCAAGGCTGCAGTGGCAGTGGGAGAGAGAGGTGGGGAAGCCACCACAGCTGGGGGTGATAGCTGTTGCCGCAGACTGGGTAGTAACCTACTGTGTTTGTAAGTCAACATCCTTAATCACTTTCTTTAGGGTAAATGTACCATGACCCCAGAAGGTGTGTTTTTAGCAAGCTGAGTTACGGCATGGGCGGAACATAAACTCAGCCATTTTTCCAAGCCCCAGCTTGACTTGATCCCTACCCTTAAATTCTTACGGTCTCAACAGATATTACAACAGATATTACAACTCATTCAACTGAGTTCTAGTGAAGCGGTGGGGCCAGCTGGAGTGGACAAAACCAAGATAAGCTTTTTACAAGCAGCCTAAACCACATCACATCCTTTCCAGGGCAACTGCACAAACATGGTAACAGTAATGATTAAAAAAAAAAAAAAAAAAAAAGTAACACTGAAGAACACTTTGCTAGCACTCTGGGAACTACCGAGTGGGTGAACTCCCAAGAGATTTGGGGTTTTGGGTGGCCTGTGTACGGTGCATCTATCTTATGCTTCAAAGAAACATTTCCCCCATACTTAAATTATGACTTTTCCTACTTGCACAAGCTCGAAAGACCAGAGGAACTGGTTCTGAGTTAGCTCAACTTTTCCAGGGAAAAACATCACCCTAGTACAGTAAAACCACCTCTTCCAGCTTCATGCTGGGAAGTTGCAGATCTTCTTGGGAATGGGAATAGAAAGCCATGCAAATAATTTCATCACCCACCATTGAAAAGAGAGTGAAACAGACTGAACAGTTCCCCAAAAAAATTTTATCAAAGTTTTCGTTTTTTACAGTAGATTTAATAACTTACATGTACGTTCAAAAAGCTTTATTAAAGTAGGTGACTGCAAACAGTAACCTCTTCTCCACTAACTTACAGAGCCTGGGATTTTGGTAACTTAAATTCATTTATGAAAACCAGGAAATCTTTGATTAATACTTCCTTTATATACTTTACAAGAGTAGTTCAACAAAAAGTCAAATGTCCCACTTGCATGAATCACATCTCAGAAAAAACAAAGCCTATAATGTTGAATATCCCTCTAAATAAATAGCCCTCATCATTTTATTTTTCTGAAGAAATATAGGCTCTCACTATTAATTTTTGAATAGTTGGGTAAAAATAAAAATATGTTGAATTTTTATACCCCACAATGGAGCAACTTTTCTTAGTTTCAAAACAGCCAGATTTAAAAATAATTTGGGTGCCTCTTTTCACATCCAGATTTCAGTTGGAAGTCAAAGAAAGTCAAAGATAGAAGCAGAAATACCGTGAGAAAAAAAATAAACCCATAGTATTTCAAGCTGAGTGCAATACAAGAAGTAAGGGAACTGACTTTGACAAGATTAACAGCTAGGCCTGTGTGCCAAAAAATTAAAGGTCTCCCATCGTTATCTTACACTCTCCCTTACGCAGATTCCTGGACCAGAATCTCAGATGATATCAGCTGGTGGGTGCAGCTACATTCATGTGAGTAGCATTACAGTGATTTAAGCTAGATGATAATCAGCCTCACCGGTTTCGGGAAGTGAGTTTTATTATTCATTTGATTGAAAGGTATTTTCCAATTGTTGTGAAGCGGGGAAATGTGTTTCGAATTCATCATTTTTTAAGCCTCACACGCATTGTTTGGCAAACAAGGATTGTTTTGGTTGTCCAGGACTCCTCCATCGCATCCTCCCAAATGCGAGATTTCCCTCTGTTCTCCAATGGGCCATTCTGGTCTGGTTAAACACCGAGTGGCCAGTTTCGCAAGGCAATAAGCCTTCTTTAGAATGAAGCCTTTTGGTTTCATCTGTAATCTTTGTGGAAAAACTGGACATTACAGTAGAAGGATTATGCTAAATTGCTTTCTGCCACTGAAGAGCTGGACAAAGCAGTAGTTCAAGGCATGGAATGAGCATTCTGAAATAAGCACTTAGTCACTGAATTCAGTACCAAGAAATTAACCTAAACGATTTCAATTTACATATGTTTGTAATTTGCATCCCAGCTTTACACCTTACAGAGACTCCCTTGTTTGCTGTTACTGTAGTAAATGTTTGTTCACAGGCTGCTTAAAATCGAGCAGGGAGGTCAAGCTGGGACCACATCCAAGGCTGACTGCCTTGCCCTGTCTGCATGCCTTGTCTGAATATCCTCCCAGGGCTCAAAACTGTTCGGTGGACTTGAATGGCGCAAGACCGAGTCCAAAGCCTGTTACCGCAATACAGGAGTTCCCCAGTTATGCTGGGATCATTGAGGCAAACCAGAGACCTTCACGTGAGTGCTTTCTCCTACTACCGCTCCTTTTCTGTGCTGAATTGCTCTCCGGAGGAGACTCTGGCTTTCTCTCCCACTATTACTCTATAGACATTTTGCAGGGGATATGTTATCTTTCCTTGGATACATAAATTCGTATCACCTTCAGATGATATATCCACTGAACAAATTCAGTTGCCTACAAGTTAGAAGAGGTAACCTTCATGTGCATGGCTTTTGGACAGGTATCCAGACTTTTATTCCTAGTCTTTCTGTATCAGACATTAGCCAGTCTCCAGCTTCTTCCTTCTCTCACTTTTCTCCCTCAGATGCCTTTGCAGATTAATATTGCTCTCCCATGAGTTTTTACCTTTCCATTTTCCATTTGGCACAGAGTAATCTCCAAATGGAAAATCTCCATGGCAGGATGAGCAGCACCAATGTTGTGCCCACCAACAGCACCATCCAGTTCTGTTCCAGGTAAAGGAAGGAGTCAGCCAGGGGCAATGCAAATGCAGATGTCTGTAGGGCCCAGGTGGCTGGCCGTAGCTTTCCAGCTGACACTAGATGATGTAGTCTATGTGCTTGTGCATCTTCTGCTGTGGTCACAGCAGATGACTCTCCTTCATTCTCCTTTCAGACTGAGGCTCCCTCTGCCCCGGCAGTGAAACTGAATGGTGCAGAGAAGGTTTTATGTTTTCAGGTGCTAAATTTTCCTTAGAATGACAGATTGCTGTACAGCATCTGCAATCAGTGGCTATAGAGATAGATATATGATGTTCTCTGGGGTGCCAGAGTGTGTAGTAACAGGGTCATGCAAGTCTATCCTCAGTGTCCAGCAGCTGCAGGAGCCCATTTCAAACTGTTTGTCCACTTCAGTACACAGGAATATTTATCCATGCAAAAACAATAGTGTTTTACAGAAATGGCTGAATGTTTCTCAGTCGGGGTCATGAACCCCTCGAAGGTCACAAGAGCATGAAATTTTAGACAGCAGAAGTCAGCAGCAGCTGAGTTTCTCCAGAGAGGCAAAGTAAGAATAGGCTGTAAGTATTAACTGTCAGTGCTTGCCATAGCAAGGGAATTGCTAACTACACCAGCTTTAATTGCTCTCAGTGCTCAGTTCTGGCAGGGGCAGGCAGGAGAGCATGAGCACCTGCACCCAGGAGTAACACCCTTCTCACCGCCTTGCCCTGAAGCAACGGAGCTGCAGTGGGCTTGGGAAGGGGCGGTCACATGGCAAAAGATGAACCAAAAGGGAAACGTGCTTTGTAAATGTTTGAGAAACACTAGTAGAGCATAATGCTCCTGCATTAGAGGAGGGTGAGGAAAGCAGTGCCTCTGCTGCTAGGTAGGGTCTGCCTCGGGGCTCCGCGTTTGGTAACACCACTTCATCCATAGTCTTCAACAACCTCTGCCATTTTGTTTATTGCTTTTCTGCTTCCTGCAGTGTTTTCTTTCATCAGCTTAAGGGTCACCGCAGTCTTTTCACTTAATCACTATACAAATTATTTAGCTGGCTCACTTATTTCCTTTTTTTCTTTACTCCCATACTCTGCAGACCCTGCAGAGCTAAATTCCGGTGTGAAAGGTTTAAGACTCCAGACAGTTGTGAAACTACTTTGGCAAATTAACATCTTTGGTTGAGATTAGTTTTAAAGTTGTTATGTGACATCTGAAGACAAAAACCTGTAAATCTTTCTCAAATGCTAGGCCAATAGCTTCGATATGTAATAAATACTGAAATTCTGTAAAACATTGCAATCCATTTTATCATCTTTTCTAAACAGAAAGAGCAAAGTCAGGAAATTCATTGCTGAGGAGTTATACTTTTCTTTGAACCTACTTGATACTAAACATTTGGGGAGTTAAAGCAGCCAGGTTTCAATGTAAACAGGCAAATGACTGAATTAAATGCACAAAGTGAACGATTCCTTTTTCCTTATGTGTTGAGTGAGCTCTTACGATAATGGGATAATAATGCTTTGTAATCATTTAGTGCTTTCCAGCTAGAGAAGTACAGTAAAGCCTTAATCTTTTTAGTGCCACTACTTAAGTGTTATCTGTCTTACCTGCCTACCCTCTCATAGGCTGTAAATGTTATAGTAGTACCTGCCTGTCCTCTCTTAGGCCATAGACCCATGTTGTCTAGGTGTACCAGCAAAACATGTACAAACCCCAGACACTCACAACTACCTCATCATTAAAAATTACCACTTTCTCAGAAATGACAGTTAAATGGCTCTTTGTTCATGCCCTAATTATTTTTATTTAAATCAAGCCAGTTTAGCTTATACTCGGCTTTAAATAACAGACTTTTATTAAGCAAGATTGCTTTGATTAGAATAATTGAAGGAGACACTCCAAGAGCTATTCAGTCCCTGCATCTGAGGAGGTGATGTCCTAGATTAGGTGGGAGATGAGGAGTGGAGAGGACGCTTGGGGATGTAACTGCTTCAGCCATTACAGCTGGAACTTGAAAAGAATATATGCCAAGGTCATTATTAGCATGCTGCTGTCAGTCCCCCTGCCTGTTTTCCACTTTTTATTAGCTGCTACTGTAATTTTCTCTAAAATGTTTGGATCATATCCCCTGCTGCATCCAATGCACAAGATGGGCTCTCCAGTTCCCCCAGTCTGTTATGTTGTCTCTTTAAAACTCACCTCTGCTGTAATGCTCAGTAGCGGCTGGTGGTCTGTGCTCTCTGCTGGGTGCTCTGATCCAAAGTGGTATCTATATCCTTCTGCTCTGCCTGGTATATCCATCACTTTTCCTTCCTCCTCACCCAGACTGAGTGATAATTTCACATCCTTTCATGACGACCCCTAGAATTACGTGGCCCCGATCACACGCGTGTCCCTAGATACATAGCAAAATAGCAGTAACACCAGCAGAGGACATAAGTGGCTCCCCCTAACTCATGCAAGAGGACTGCCGCACAGATGGGGAAAGAACTTGGATCTTTTGTTTCGGTTATTTGCTGAAACAGCATACTCCTCCTTCCTTGCATCCCTTTCCAGAACATACTCACACCAATTAACCTTTTCATTGCATTGAGCCTCTATGCCTTTATGGCGATGGAAACCTCTAATACCAACAGTCCACAAGGAAGCCTGTTAGACCCCAAAGGATAGTAAAGTTGTTTATTTGAAGGGTTAAAATCTAAGGAGATGGAATGAAAAAAAATAAATAGAAAGGATTAATTCACATGCCAGAAATTGTACCTTGCGTGTACACAGTGGAAGGACATTACTGACTGTCTGCATCTGCGAGGGCAGGAAGCCAACGAGGCGCTGTGTGGTGGCCAGGCTGGGACATATGGGCTGGGATGTACAGTCATGGACGCATCTGGAAGACAAGATTTTCTTTGAGAGGTTGTTGCCAAGGGGCTCCTTTTCCCAAAAACACTGTCTTGCACCAATCTCCTGGATGCACCCACTTTGTCTGGGCTCTGCTGTGGTCCAGCCCCACAGGATCTGGGCTCAGAGGCACTGACAGCTGACAGCCACACTAGCCATTTTGAGGGGGACAGATAGGTGACAAGCTGTGACAATGGCAGAATTTAGTAGTTACAAACGTGGCAGTAGTTACAACCAGCATATCACATGGTGGAGAGGAGGCTGCATCTTGTTCTTTCGGACAGAGGTGTCTGGGGGTATCTCCCACAGGACAGGCACTTTTGGCATGGAGACAGATATAATTGCACCAATAAAATGCCTATAGACACCCCACTTTCAAAACTTGCTTTTAATACAACCTTCCAAACTAAAAGTCTCCCCCCAAACTTCAGTTCTTTATACTACCAACTCCTTTCTTCGAGGAGGGGCTTACCAGGAGTCCACCCTGTGCTGTGACCTTCGCAGATCGTTGTGGACTGCAAGGAGAGCAGTAGCCAAGCCACCTACGTCACCTCAGCTGTAAACAGAGCTCCCTCTCGCAACCCTCCCTTGCTGCCTGCCACACACCCTTCTGCTGTCCTCCACAAAGATGTGGTTTTCTGGAGGAGGCCAAGCTCCGCTTACCAATTACATCAGCTCCCCTCGGTGAGCACATATGCTTCCACTTCAGAGCCTTGTTTCATTTGCTTCTTGTCTCTGTAAAAAGGGATTTCCTTGAAAACTGTTCTTCCAAGTGTGCTGCCTACGTTTTTCTCATTACAAATAATATTTTCCTATTCTTTCTTGCAGGAATGTTTTCATTGTCCCCTGTTGTTCTCTCTCTGTACCATTTGCTATAAAATAATTGGGAAGTGTTCATAGTAGCTGAACTGTGCAAAATTTCTCCCTATTACGTTCTTGCCTTTTTCCCTCCCCTGCCACAAAAGTGGTATTTCATTCCCACTAAAACACGATTTAAAGACGACAGCTGTTTTCTGTGCGGTGATAATTGGTATAAAGAAGAGAAATGTGGACTGATTTCTTTAACCTGATCCTGTACATGCTCATTACTGCAGTAATCCAAACATTCCCTACTCACTGAATAAGGAAATATCAGGGGGATTTCTAGTTTGACTAGTTATTTGGCTGGATACAGGTTTGCTGGATCAAGCTCTCAATAGGGTCTGCACAAAATCTTTGTTTATTTTGTTCTGCTGAAATTGTTCAAATGGCTTCTCATTATCATTGGGTGGAACTGAAGAGAAGCACTGATGTCAGTTTTGTGACACGTCCTGTTATTTAAGTAATTCACAGTTTAGACTGGGACACATTTGACCTTCCTAAATAATTGGCTTTTCCCCCCTTTTTTTCTTTAGCATGAATAAATGAAGAAAGAACAAACTAACTACTATTGGCAAGGAAAGAACTTCTAGTAAACAGAAACCTCTTACGAGTTTCTTATAAATATCACTCTGGGTTTCTCCCTCCTAAATCATGTAACACCCTATATCAAACTTATCTGCTGAGTTGTTGCAAATCTTCCCTGGGAAGGGACTTTCTAAATTCAGAGGTCTCCAGACTCTGTTAGGGAATCTGTGCTTCAAGGCTTTCAAAAAACCTCAGTCCTCTGCTGAGCTTCGGACCTGTGAGTAGACACACTGAAGTTAATGAGTTTACTTACAAATTTAAAAGTTAAGCGCATGTTTAAGCACTTGGTGAGAGAGATGCTGACCTTGTGCTTGCAAGAAAGAAGCTGTCCTGGGCCGCAGTGCCATCACCCTCTTTGTGACAGCTGGTCCTGAGGCCCTCGAAGATGAATGAGGGAGTCATGTTCTCCCAGGAGGTTTTCAAAGCGGTAAGCCGTGAGTGAGCGTAGATCCTTCACCCTCACAATTACACTGCCCTGGTAACTTTGGCGTTTAGATTGTAATCAGGGAAATTTTAGTTTCCCAGTTCTTGTACAGCTTCTCACACAGGCATGGGTGTGATTTTCACATCCACACACTGGTCTAATATAGTGTTCACATTAGTGTGTCTGCTCATGGAGCTAAAATGTGGTGGAGGATTTGGCTTGCACTTTATGAAAGAGGTTTTAGAGGGTTACTGCTGCGTCCAAGCATGTTCACAGCTGACATTTGTCAATGAAAAAGCAGAGCTCAATGAAAAGGCTAAATGTTCACAAGGAACCTCTTTACTGTGGGGTTAATGAGGACTTGAAAGGACTTGCACTCTGGCCTTAGCTGTGTATGTTTGTCTTTTCTTTCACTTTCATCTCTCCTCCCTGAGCCCTGGTCTCTTTTCATTCTTTTTTGCCGCTTTTGATTTGTGCCTCTGTATTAAACCAACCAACCTTCCTTCCTTCCTTCCTTTGCTCCTTCCTTTCTTTCTCTCTTTCTCTCTTTCTTCCTTTGCACTGTTTTGGGAGTCTGACTTTGACAGATTGCTAACAACAGAAACCACAAAGGTGTCTATTGCTTGAACCTGCTCATGGCTTCTCTTGCTAACACACAATGATTATTAGTGATAACATTACAGAGCAAATGATGTAATAGACTCAGAAGGAAAATTCTGGTTTTGTCTGAAGATGTAAAGTTGTAACTTTATGGGGTTTAACTCAGTTTTTTTTTTTTTTTTTTTTTTTTTTTTATCTGTCTGCAACACATAACCAGATGAAATACTGTATTTGTCTATGTTAATGATTTTTCTTTTCTCTTTTTAATATAGTAAGCTCAAAAAGAGTTGTTATGCCTCATGCTTAAGGAGTGAATATTGTCATGCAAAGAGTGCTGTGTATCCTAATGGAACAAATTATTTGATGTTATTGCATATACACTACCTGCTATGCTCAATAATTCATAGTATAAATAAAAATATGAACCTGTCAGAATACTAATTTTCCTGTATTTTCCCCCACAAAGAGCAGTGTAGAAACTCATGCAGACAAAGTGAGGCTGCTATAACATGCAGAAAAAAGGCTTGTAAAAAGGCTTTACATTAAAACCTAGACTTTCAAACATAGTTCAAATGTGTAAGTAGAAGAATGTCTCAGCTCACTGGGACATCTGTAATTGTATATAGCTTAATCCCGACTCCCAATGCCCTGCTATACCCTTGTGTTATCTGCCAATCCCTGGTTTATAAAGACAACATTTCTTCTCCTTGAGCCTAATGAAAGTGCACTTTAAAATTAACTGTGGAATAATTGGGAAATAATGCATTAATGCTTCACCATGTAAAATGTTTTCTAGGACAACATACTCAATAAGACATAGACTTAATGCAGGGTGACGTGCGGAAAGCAGACTCCACAATCTGTAAGATTGTAAAGTAGGGGTTTTTAACCCCTTCTGTCATAGGGTTATAGATAACTGGGTGAATTGACACACTGTATTGAGTAGTCCAGGTTCCCAGGACAGATCAGTTACCCTTGTTGCTATAGGTCCTTATATTGCCTTCATCTCTACAGGCTACACTTATACCATACATTTAACAGTGTGAAGGAATATTCCCAGGCCCTGCAAGTCAATCTTCCTTCTTTCGTTTTAAATTCTTGAAGAAGTTTCTGGCATATTTTTGGCCCATGTTGTCAGTTTCGCAAATTGTTCCCAGGCATGGTTCTGAGATTAGCACATGGCAGGAGACATTCCCAATAGGCAGTTGCCCTGTTTTGCAGAGCAAGAGATTTTAATATACTGATGTAGTATTTAAGAGAATTTAGTAGTATTGATTTTGGCAGTGCTCCATGCCAGGTGGCCTCAGTTCCAGACGAGAGTCCTGGCCATATTTAATTTTTATTGGAGACGTAGCCTTAGTATCTAAGCATCCACTGGTTGTACGTTAAGTGGCATAACTGATGTTATGATGACCTTAAAGGTCTTTTTCAACCTAAATGAATCTATAATTCTATCTGCATTAATTCTTCTGGGGAACAGTTAGGAAGATATGTAGCCTTTGGCTTCGGCAGACCTAGCATAGTTGCTCCTCTCGTTGTATATATTGTTCCTCTCCAGAGGGCAGGTTGAGGAAATGCGGCAAACCCTGTGAAGATCTTTCCTTCCTTGAGGAGTTTATTCCTGCCTCTTAGACAAGAGCGTAGCTTAAGCCAGAAGTGTAATGTATTGTGCAAGGGAGAGAAAGACCCTTTGTGCTGAAGAAAAAGGGTTATCAACCATGTGTGTTTGAAACTTTTACAGATTTTTAGGATACACTGAAAGCTGAAATGTAGGAATCTTCTCTTATCATGACCTACATTCCTGCAGATGTCCTCCAACATTCAGGGCCTGCAGGATTTACCTACCTCCTAATACCTTAATGCCCAGATACTCTGGGACACGATAATACACACACACGCACCAGACAGCAAAGGCATGTACAGTTGCAGTCAGTTTGTTGTCCACCAGAATTAGACAGACTCCAGAGTTGCTGTGCATGACAGTATTAGCAACGTCAAGAAATTAATGGGCATTCTTAAATGAATCCCTAAATTAAGCAATTTTCTTTCTGTACCTTTAATCTAAATGTGCTTTGTATAAAGCCTGAATAATTTTTCAAAGCATTTTTGCTTGCCCACCTGCCTACTCTCTGTATTGATTGGATTAAGCCTTGGTAAACTCTGACCAAAAGCTGATTTTATCCAAATCTCAACAACACAAGTGGAAGAAGTACAGAAATGAGAAAGGTAATGCTGTGTCCTCTGCATATTGATGGTGTTCAAACACTTTTCCTCTCTATCAGTGCTCCTTCGCCAATCGCTGGCTATATTGAACATTTTCTTGCCAATTATATCTTCTGAACCTGATAACCTTATTACCTCCAGGACCTTAATATAATTTTCCTGCAACAGACCTATTACCTGCCTGTATTTGTGCTAGTTTTCTGCTCTGGAAAAGGAGGTGGATTCCCTAATATCCTGTGCTGAAAGATTATAATACCTAACTCTACTGGCAGCCATAGCAAATAAACTGTTGATGTGACCCAAGTAACTGACAAAGGTAATAATTATTTGCACTAGATTTACATGCTTGTAATCAGAAATCTGTATCTGAGCTAGTGACCAAAAAATCCTTCAGGACAGAAATAGACTTGTGCAGAAAGCAGTTCTTCTGTTGGTATGGATTTTTTTTTTTGGGGGGGTGGGGGTGGGGTGGGGAGGTGGGGAGTTTGCCATCTGCTGTGCTGAAATCAATTGTGTGCATTAAATCACGGCTTATTTCTCTTTATTGACTGTATTAAATTAGCAGATTCCCAGCTCAGATGAAGAAGTCTTCATCATGGACATCCAACCATGTTATGAACTCCATCCCTACTCAAACTATGTTTCCAACCCTATTAGTAATTTTGAAGAATGGATCTAAAGAAAACATATTTACATTGGCATAAAATGTCAATATGGCAAGTATATGTCTATCCATTTGTGTCATTTTATCATCTTTGTAGGTTTTTAAAATCCTTCATACATGATAAAACACATCAGTGCTTTGTGCAGTCACAGACAAAAACTGAGCTTAGCAGAAAGTTCTTCATTATATACATGTGTATACTGTATACACATATCCTTGTGTTTGTGAGCAACAGTTTGAAAAGCAAAGCCATTCATACAATGAGCTCTCTCAAGCCATGGGGCTAGAGATTTTAGCTACCTCCAATAAAATTAAATTTTCTCAAGTAAACAAGAAATGCCAACAGCATTAAAAAACTTGATGCTGTTTAAGAGGACAAGACATGGAATGGCTTAAGAGGGAAGTGTTTGCATCAGCTCAATGTTTGGTAATATTGACTGGACATTAAAGGAAAATCAAAAGGTTTTCTATTTTTCTGATGATCTATAAATAACACTTAAAGCATACATTTAAAATGAAATTGTTTACCTTGATAGCAATTCTGGAAAGGGTAGTTGTTTGTTCGGGGTTATTTTTGCTCATTTGGTTAGGGGTTTTTGCTAAATTAAGGCCTCACAAAGAAAAATTAAGTCATTGTTAGCTGATTACATACCTATGCAGCCCTGCTTGGAAGTCCTGCCACCAACGACGTGTGCCATATGAACAAGATCTGGGATTAATTAAGTGAGAGTGAACTCCTAACCCATTTGAACTGTCATGCTGAAGGTCCGGCACAAAGGATCTGTGAGTTTACAAAGACTAATCACCATTGCAGTGTCCTGTGAGCTACTCTTCACACAAGTGCCTTTGTAGTAAAATGAGCCTTCCAAGTGACTCTTGCACAACGAGAACAACAGAGACAAGGAAATCCTCATTGGACTAACTTGCTTTTGTTCAAAGGCAACTCTATCTCTTTATAAAACAAGGCATTATCTCAGCCTTAAAGTCATCTGTCTAATCATAGCTCTGTATCCACTGACATCCAGTGCAAATATAGGTTAGAGAGGACGGGTATATTTAGTAATTGCTTTTTGGTAAAACGCAACTACTTTTTCCATGCAGCATGTCTACTGCATTCTGATTATGCTAGTGACGGAATTTACAAAAGTCTCTCAGTTGAATCAACTGGAGATCACAACACTGAAGTCAGCTGAATGTAAGAGTCAAGAAAAAATTTCCTGTAATTCCTGAGTTCAAGCAGCAGTATTGTTAACATGCATAAACACCTGTGAAGCAGGGTCCACACTGCAAGGTCTACTTGACATTACAGGGTCTTTGCATCATCTATTGCTGCAATCATTTTTTGGGGGACTGGTTTTGGGCTGTTTTCTAACAGTTCCAACCTTGCTGGTGTCCTGAGCATGTGTCACATGATGTCAAAAATAGTTTCTCAGGGGCCGTTTGTTTAGTTTTGGTTTGTGAATCAGGCATTTTAAAAATCTTGGGAAGTTATGCACAACAAAGAAAAAACAAAGTAATGTTGACAATAACATTACTGAGGTGGTGAAGTCAAACACTCTACTCTTAAAAACACAATTAACCAGTGCTTCAAAAAGGTGAGAGAATTCCAGCAATCTAGACTGAAAGATTTCTGAATTTTTCTGCCACGCTGTGTGATAACACTGTAAGTTCTGAATGAAACCATCCCACTTTAATCACTTGCTTCCATACAGGTTGTTTCTTTATTTGCTGGGTTTTTTTCGTTAGTTCTGTTACAGCCACATATTAAGTCTTCTTATCAAGATGTGAAACCACTTTTCTTTATTTGTTGTACCTGTGTATGAAGATGATCAATATACCAAAGAGTTCACTGCAAGAAATTTTAAAAGAGACCTACCTGTTGATCCTCTCAACAGCCCACTGAGACCTAAAGGTAAAGAGAAAGGTGCGCAGGCACTAGGACCACCTGGAATGTCTTCAGCAGTGCGAGTTCATCAAAAGATGGCATTACATCAATTTGAAAACACTACAAGGTTTTATATTTGTTTCAAACGCATTTTATTCAGAAGGTATTGTGGGACTTTGGTGGGGGACGAGGTGACAACACAGTGTTTGTAGAAAAGCTTGTGTTAATAACCTGAAAAGCAAAGTTCTG
>KL285351.1:46808-67276 GCA_000699545.1 Podiceps cristatus
GCACTATGAAGCAATTAGTCCTCCATTCCAGCCTCCTAACATACAGTGTAAGGAGGGACTTCTTCATGACTGCCTGTCTTTCATGACAGCAGCTGCACACTATTTCAGCTATAGAAATAGGTGAAAAATATGTTCATACTTCCCTTTCGTTGTTTGTTCTCTGACCTGTCCATAGAGAACAAGGGTAAGTAAATAAATGGCTTCCACAGTGGAGAAGGTAGCTGTATGCTTTCCTCTCTGCCTTTTGATAGCTCTTTCTATACTGTTCTTTACCCTTGTCTGAAGCATTATTCTGAATTAGTTTTAGAATGATTTATTATTTAGACTGCAGAAGGAGACACAGTCATGGACCAGGATCCAACTGTGTTACATGATCAAAGAGAACAAAGTCCTTGCCCCAGACATTTTGTAGTCTATAACTCGAGAAACCACAGATGAAGGCACAGACAAATGCAGAGAATCAGTGGGATAATATGACTGTATTATTTGCAGTGGTAAATTACAGCCGCCCAGGACCAGTCAGTGGCTCTAATTCTAGCACGCACAAGTTACGCGTGGCTGTATTGTTAAGCACAATTATCTTCTGAAACAGGTCCATAATCCCTCCACCAAATGGAAATGTCCTTGGACTGCACTAATCTCTAACCTCTGCCTGGGGATTGTATGGGACTGAACCCCACCAACACAGTTTCATGGACCATCCTAACAACTTGCCAGTAGAGACCACTGAGTTCCTGTGTCCAGAGTGTTGTTTGGTACTTTTATTTGCTAGTGTAGATGGAGCCACTGACCATCCTGATGGGGTTTGACCAAAGCAAACCAGCTGCCTGTCCAATGATGTAAAATACAAGAAACTATGTACCATGTGTCCAGATCATCTTAATAAAAATGTAATCTCAGGAAATAGGCTATTAGGATAAAACATATGAACAAAATTGAAGTGTTTGTTTGGGTTTGTTTGGTTGCGTTTTTTTCCCTTCACCAGAACACATCCAAGAGTTTTGGAAAGGTTAAAAACCCTCAGGCTTTTGTGCATAAATCAGCCTCTAATGAATAGTGAGTTATCAGGTAATTTTCTTCCAGGGCTAGATATTTCTCTGAACAATTTCTTTTTCTCCCTCTGGAACAGATGGTAGTGTTCAATGTCTAACATAGATTACAGAAAGAGATGGACAACTTATGTTTCATTTGTGTACTCATTTTCGTGCATTTGCTATGTTAGACAAATATATTTTATTGAAACATATCCACATACACGCACGTATTAAACCTACAACAGCGAGGGTTTATGCATGTGATGTATATAAAACAAAGCCACAAAATCAAATACACCTTTAACCCATCTATTAGTGTAGTGCAGTGTAAACCATTTATGCCTTTGTCTAGAGGAAAATGTCTTCCCAGTCCTACAACCACTATATTTCAAGGCAGTGTATCATAACTCTGCTTGTCCTGTAGCGGAGGTGACAGATTGTATGGCGAGGTTGCGACTGTAATGCTACAAAAAGAAAGTGAGGGGGAAAAAAAAAAGGTTTTGCAAAAAAAAAAAAATGGACTTGTTCACAGAAGAATTTGCAGTAGGTCAAACAATTGTAAGAATTGAAAAAATATTGTCTGTTATGTGCCTTGATGTAGGACATGTTCCCTTCATGCTGTGATAATCCAAGTGGATGACTAGCTGTACTAGCAGGGTCATCCTGCCCTGTTAATGTCCAGGCAGACTACTCAAACCACCCCCGTTTAACTATGCATTGACCCTTCTCCCTCTCCTTCTTGTCTCCACAGCTTTTTCCTTATTCATAATATTTTTGATTATTCTTTAGCAGAAAATGAAGGAAAAGATGCCTCTTCATTTGCAGTAATGAGGTAAGAAATTGAGTTTCTGTTTTCATAGCTACAGTAGAAGCAGTTTTTCTTAAGGAGTGATAATCACCAGAGAAATTACAATACCAAGATTTCTTTGTGTTCTTTTAAAGTTTTGATGGTGGGTATTTAACTGTGGCACCAAACCTCATTAACCCTTAGACTCTTTACTATCCATTCGCATCCCTTCAGTTTGATGGGATCATAGCATCCTTTCATGTTCACAGAGGAGAAAGTGCTGCATGCAGTACAAATGACTGGCAGATCCTTTCTAGATGTTATAGACCATTTGGACCCTTTATCTCCTGAAGAAAACATGATTTTATTGAGCCAACTAGAGATGCAGCAGTGATACTGCAAGAGTTTCTTGCAGCCAAAAGTTCTGTGATTTAGCATGAAGCTAAGCAATCAATGTTTTAAGGAGCCAATGCATTCAGATGAGATCACTTTTTTCATTAGTGAAACAAGACTGACGTGTTTTCCCTGAGGACCTGGTGACGATAGAGGTGTTGGTTGGAGGTATGCTCGCACTGCCCAGTCACTGGTAAAACCAACTGATGACTCCCTCTCCCCAGGTACTGAATCCCATTCCTCTGTTGTCCCCTTCTGTTGGACCATGGCATGTAGTGGAAATCAGTTCAGTTCAGTTAAATTATTCAGACTTATCTATTTTTAACCCAGGTCACCAGGTCATTTCACTAATTCAAAGTTCAGTGTGGTCCCACAGGTAGTGGGACCAGCACCGAGAAGGTGAGGGTTTCAAGGGACAGGGACAGAGCAGGAGGGGAAGGGAGAGAAAAATGAATATCCAGTCATATGGGCAGCTTGAGATGGCATCATCACAGATTAAAAAATGGAATCAATTTTCCCGTATTGTGGGAAACTAAGGAGTAAAGTACCATTTCAGGAACTGGAGTTGAGACCAATCAGGCTAGAACTCAGTTGCTGCAAATCGGGCAGAAATACTTTCTAATGAGCACCAGGCTTTACACTGTGATTTAAAGCATAAAACCTCCATTTAAGTGCCATGTAAACTAATTAATGGCAATGCAATGAAAATGGGTAATAATTTTTTTAAAAGCCACAATGGAAAGAAGCTTAACTGCTGCTTCTTGTTAAGTAAAGAGATTGAAACCTCAAACATAAGTTGCACCACTTTTATTAAAAGTTTTAAAAAATTATACAGAAAATATGTCCCTATTCTTTTTAACCATAGAAGATTATTCATCTTCTACTATACTTTCTACTCTTCTCATTTCTAGCTACTGGAAACATTTCCCAAGAAATATTTTGGGCTAATACTTACAATTTCTGAATGCCAACAAGTTTAGTCCTAACCTAGTCTGTCTGACATTTGCAACATAAAAGAAGGAGCTTGAGGATAACCAGAGTCAGCCTTGAACGTGGAGTAAATGTTGCTGCCATTAAAATCAATGGAGATGTACAATTCACCATAACTAAGGCTTTTGTATATTCATTGCTGAGAGAATAAACAGGTTTAATGGCTTTTATACTGTGAGCATGTAAGACTGTCAGAACACATATTAGTATGGGTTTTTTAGGTAATTTCTTACTTTTCCAAAACCAATATGATCATGATGGGTGGAATTGTTTTAGTTATCCACCTGAAATTACATCAAATACTCTGAAGACTCATAAATTGTTAAGAAAAAAAAGTCCAGCCAAAGCTTTCCAACTCCCCCGGACTCTGCCCTAGTGCCATACATAGTTTACAAGTGAAATTAAAGCTCAGAGCATGTCAGTGAGCTTTGTAGAAGGCAAAGACCGTACTTAGGTGCTGGAGAAACTCAGTTGGCTTTTGGAAGGGATCCTAGACATGTGCAAGGGCTTATGCCTGCATGGGAGCAGAGCCAGAGAAAGTGCAGGTATGAATGATGACAGCTGTCGTGCTTTGCAGCCGGGGCATCTAGAGAAACTCCCTATGTGGCATAGCCCTCCTCAAACAACTTAATTTAATCCTTCAGTGGTGACATCCCTCTTATCATTCCATTTCGCCATCACCTCATATATCACGGGAGTGTTACTCATTCATTATTAGAACTGGGCATTGATAAGTATATTTTAATAATATGTATTACTTACAAAGGCTCTTTATCAAGCTAATATTTCTAGACCTCTTTACAATTAATCATGAAGTGTCCAAGACATATATTTTCATTATCTCTCTGTCTTTTTGCTTGGATGAAAGCCCCAAAAGCTTGTATCCTAAGAAGAGAGAGTGCTGGCACAACTCTGTGTGTTCGATATGTAATTCCATTGCTGCAATAACCAATATGGCAACTTTGCTGATTTATTAACTTGGTCACGTAAAAATTCACCTTCTTCACTCAGTAGAGGGGAAAAAATATTCTACTTAAAACATAACTAAAAAAAAAAAAAAAAAGGGGTTTAATGTTATTTGTTTGAGAACTGAGTCACATAATGTGAAAAAGATCTTGCAGTTGACAGCATTTTCACTGGCAGGGCTTTTCTGGTCTGAACTGCCTGGTTTTGATCAATCCGAGAAAGTGAGACAAAGAAGAGCCAAATTGCCAATGATTTTTTTCCAATATGATATTTTGACTGCAGTTTTATATCTGATCAGGATTTCTTCAGTTCAAAGTTATCTCATCAGAAAAAGATGATTCACACAAATCTGACTTTTACCAGATATGGACCAGTTTTGAAGACATTTTCACTGAGAAAAAACTCTCCCACCCTATGGTCTAGCCAGTAGTCCAGTGACAACATTGGAGGGAACACTGCACACTGACCTGGATGTGGGAAACCAACTGCAACTCTCCTCCTTGTCCCGGTTAGGTAATTGTAATTTCTTAAAGACATGTAAACAAATTAGAGATTTTGTACTCCTTTTCAAATGTAATTTGGTGTCAATATAAATTAAATTATTAGGCCTGCAAATGCAACTTGCAATAGCAGAAAGCAGAAGTTAGGAAAAATGTAGAAAATATCGAAATGGCAAATTGCCATTGGGGTTAAAAGCAACTCCTTTTCTGCAAACACATCTTCTTAGAGATTAATCCTGTGCAAAGTCCAGCTGAGATCACTGGTGCACCACATGAATCTGGGCATGCATCTTGAGGGAGAGAATTGTGGGTTGAGGGCTTGTGTCTGTTACATGAATTTTCTTCAGCAAAGCAGGGCACAAAGTAGACATTGCTCAGTTTCTTTTCCATACTGTAACATTCTTTGAGGTCATCTGATGAAAAACTCTAAATAAAAAAGAAAGACAGGTGTTAGGACTACTGCACAGTTTTCACCACACAGCATTCTCACCTATCACCAGCTCAGAGAGACTCTTCTTTGGGTCTGGAACCTTTTTTCTGATGTGTCAAAACAGCACCTACAGTAGTAAAAAGTGAGAACATTTAATATTAATAATATATAAATTATGTGTAATATAATTTTAAGAGTTCCTAGATTAGTGTTTTACAGGAAAGATTTATCTAGACTGAAGTCATAAATGAACCTTGTTTCTGAAATGTGGTAAATTCTTCCCAAATTGTCAGTCAACGCGTTTCGCAATGTTTCCACAGAAATCTATCAACGATCGTTTCATCTGAATCTGATTAAACAGAGTAAAGTCACCAAGCATGACCAATTCCTTCTTAGTTTGTCCTGAAAAGCCTAACAAGTATAAAAGTTGCTAACATTCCTTGTTTCCACTCAGCATTGTATTTGCGTGCCCAGGGAAAAGATCAGATAGGCAATATGAGCATGTTGGGGCTTTCTTGCCTTTGAAAGAAGTTCCTGAAACAAACTCCAGGTACGTGACCTTTTCAAAAAGAGCTGAATTAGAAGCTATTTGGGATCTTTTGTTAGTCAGTCACTTTCCTTTCCCCCATGACTTTACAAACTCACACAGGCTGGGTTTCTAGTCCTTTGTGTAAAGCCAGGGATACATTAAGGAAGGGGAATCCGCAAGGAAGAAGGTAAATGGTTACGGAAGAAACATTTGTGTCATAACCTGCAGCCACCCAGAAGCAGCTGTCAAAGAGCCAGTGAGCCATAAAATGGTGGGGGTCAGCTATCCATCGGGACTAGTTTTCCAAAGCGAATATAGCAATAAATCCAAAGCTATGCTCAGAAAGAATTTAGATTCTTTAGGTGCTGGCCACAGATGCTTTCTAGACTTCCATAACATGATCTTCAGAGACCCTATTCCTGTAAAAATGTAAAATTCTGGTAAAAAAGAATGTAAAAATCTTGTAAAAAATTAATAAACAGAAGAAAATTTGATATTCAGCAACCTTTTTCCCTCCTAGCCTTGTTCTATCTGAGATACATTTTTGTTCATTGTCGGGAATTAAATGCACCTGGCAAATCTGGGATATGGGAGAGGTCTAGTGGACACAGAGATATTAGTTTCCCTCAATTCCTCAAAATAGTGAAGGTTTGTTTTGAATACACTTGCTACAAGTCTATCTTTTCAAATATGTTTTTGATGCAGTGTTTGGAGAACAGGAGAAAATAAAAATGCACAATGACATAATTTGGTGGGATTCTTTAAATTAGATAACACTGTTGTTCTTGTTAATGAACATGTGTTTGTCTCCCTTTATCTCTTACTCTTTAAACTTCTTGTTAGCGTTGCTTGGAAATCCTTTACCCATCTCTGACCCACAAGTTCTTTTCACCCCTTTTCACCCAGTCAAGTCAAACCCAGAGCAGTTATTATTAACCTGGACTGAGTTTAGAAGATCATCATTCTCATTACAGACCTGAAAGCAATGAAAGTTTGTCTGCTTTTTTTTTTTTTTTTGCAGCTATACTTACTGGTGTAATACAAGATATGATGTCTGCCTATACATCTTGCTGCTCTGACTACAGTCATCTGATCGTCAAAGCAATCATCTTAACATCTTTCTTCTTCAGCCACCAATGTATGAGTTCCTCAAAATAAAAAGTGGAAAAAAATGGCTCTTTGAGGTTGTTTCCTTATGAGCTTTGGAAATACTAAGCTTTTGTTTAGATTTTCTCATAATATTAATTTTTGTCTATTAATTTAAGTGGAAAATGCCCATATTATATCACATAGTTGCAAAGAGGTCAGCCCATTCCCCCAGTGGACAAATGTACTTGAGCACTGTGGAAGCAGTTTTGTTTATTCGGTGTGACTCTTCTGTTAGACATACAGAAAAAGATTATGCTAATCTTACATGGTGCACAGGGGAAACTGAATTGAGCAGTAGCAGGGGCAGGGAAAGGTAACCCCTAACATGGGATGCTCGAGGCCTGAAAGCGTGAGTTAAAGAGCTGAAGGACTTTGGAGGTACAGGAGCAAACCTCGGGACAGAAGATGAGTGTAGGACAGCCTGGGTACAACACTGGGGTGGGGTGTGAATGGCGGGTGTGGGATTGTAATTAAATCAATGAGAAGCTGTAGAAATTAACTGGGAGCTGAAGTCTGCATCAGTAATTGATGAACAGGTTGCCCAGAGAAGCTGCAGATGCCCCATCCCTGGAAGTGTTCAAGGCCAGGTTGGATGGGGCTTTGAGCAACTTGGTCTTGTGAAAGGAGTCCCTGATCATGGCCGGGGGGTTGAAACTAGATGATCTTTAAGGTCCCTTCCAACCCAAACCATTCTATAATTCTATGATTTATGATATTTGCTTTCTGGATCGGCAAGAGGATGGTGATGGGATCACAGGCATGAGTTCTGACAGTCCGTTTGGTAGCTGTACACTTAATGGGAAGTAAATTGAATAAGCAGACACAAATAGAGCATATAATGCTAAGATTTTCAAATTTATGCCTTTGAATGTTTTGGATCCAAGTTATTAAAAAATCTTGCTTTCCGGAAGCACTGAACATTCAAACCTTTGAAAACCAGGCCCGATAGAAACCATGCACCAAAAATGTATGTTTCCAGAGCCACCAACTATTTTTTAAAATCTTTCTGTGATTTAGATATTCCCTTTGTTGATAATCATTAAAATATGGTAATTGTTACCAGGCCTCTGCTAAATTTCAGAAGAAGAAAACTGATACTCACTTTAAAGTAACAGGAATGCTGCTTATTTTCAGTTGTAAAAATCAAGCACATCCCCATCTAGTGATTCTTTTTAATGAAGCATGTCTTGCATCTCCAACTGCCAGGCATACAGGGAAATAAACTGTCCAAATTGCTGTGCAGCCAGATCCTTGCTGACTCCAGGAGAGCTGCCAAATCACTCTCATTTGGAAAGAGCCTCCTTCAGTCTGGAGGTGACTTTCATTTCTTCTGGCTTTGGTGGAGGATTTAGCATTGTGTACATTTCAGTAGGGCTCTACATATGTGAGGCTGTCTTATGTTGTGCTAGGCTGCCTGTCACTCACTCTCTCTCCATCATCAGTCTGTTGCAGAAGACACATTTCTTAACTGATCCACAGTTCAGTACAAAAAGTTGATTTCCCCATTCCTAATTGTCTCCTCACATGAGACAATTTGGAAACGAATTAAACTATATTGTGCTATTACCCGGAAGCAACTATACTGGTTGCTGTAGGGGGGATTCCCCCATGAATGGGAAAGGAGAAAGTCTGTCTGATGGCAAAGAGGGCATATGGCAAAAACAGTTAAAAGAATATTGTATTAATAGTTAAAGACTTCTGAGTCATAGCAACAAAGAAAGTATCATAGCAAATTTGTCTAAGTGGTGGTTCATGTAGCTGTATTTCCTGCCTCTGGAGTCAAAGGCGACTTAGATGTTTCATCTTAGACATCTGAGTCTGATCCCCCAGACTTCAAGTTTGGTCATAGGTATAAATTAGACAATGACAACTCCTTGAGTGAAAGGAGACCCTCCCTTAGCAGCAGCCATCGCAGCATTACTGTGTCTTATGAGTCAATTACAGAGCAGACATGCTCCAAGGGGTCTGATTTTCCACCAAGGTGAAGATACACACATAGCTTGGCAAAGGTCCTCTGAAGAAGTGTGATACTTGTGGTGGCCTTGGGCACGTGAAAAAGTGCTACAGATCAAAGTGCCATAGAAATGAAGTTAGGATCATTGAGATAGGAGGGATGGGTTCTTTTAAAACAGGAACTAATCTCTTTCTGGGAGAAAATAAGAAAAAAAACCCACAACATATTTTTAAGTGCTACATAACAGGGGCATTACTTTTTCTTCACCTAGGTGGAATTCAAGATCTATAAAACGTCATAATTATCTTAATCTACATTTTTCATACTCAGTAAAGACATATAATGACTAGATTTGCTTGTGAAAAGTCTGTGCTTGCCTGAGGGTGCATTGGGGCTGGAACTATGTGTTTACAGGTTTATGCAGACCTGCAAAATATCCCAATGGTTCACAGCAAACAGTTGCTGCCTTCTGTTGGCAGCTGGTGGTGGACAGTCCACTGCTCTGGGGCTGGAGGTCCCACATCACACCTCTCTCACAGCCCAGGATAGGGTCCCTATACAGGTAGAGATTTTCACATTTATCAATGTAGGCTGTGCCCTAAAAATAAATAAGAATAAAAGTAGCCTCTTAATTTTGCCAGAATGAAATCCTTTAGGGAAATTTTAACTTCCTTCTGTTTATTTTCTTATTAAAAGAAAAATTAAACGAGCAAATCAGCAACTCATGTTATTAACCATGTTGGTTTCCAATAATCTCTGTCACCCACCAGGTTTACTGGCTAGTTTGTTGGATAAGGATCTGCAGACAATTCATCATTGTCTTTGTAATCCTCTAGTCACCAAACATGTATTTATGTATTGAATGCTTGTTGCTAAACAAGAATAATCCAGAGCGGCCACTCGCGTCATCACCCCCGGTTGCCATGGAGATGAGTCACAACATCTCTCTCTCTCAGGATGGCTTCCTACTCGGGGGGCTCTTCGAGGGTTTTCCCTTCTTTCATTACACAGTAAAAAGCAGCTTTGTGAAGCAAAATTGATGATTTAGTTTGGCGGTGCAGTCAGGGATATAATTCCTCCAGCAGTGCTAAAACTTTTATGAAATCAACTTCTGTGGCCATTCAAAAGCTCCCAAATATATCTTTGGGTGAAAATAGTTTAGATTTGAATCGTACACACTCTCATCCTCTTAAAAAAAAAAGTGTAGAACAAACTTCCCACCCATTTTCTGTGCACTAGAGTTTGCAAAGCAGGTCCTGGTAAGGTCTGTGGGGAGGCACCTGCTTGTGCCTCAGAAAGACCCTATATATGAGCTCCAAAGAAGAATTTAGATTTTTTTTTTTTTTTTTGGGGGTGGGGGGGGAATTTGTGGCTTCCCCATCATTGCCACAGCACCTGTGCAGCCCAAGCACTCCCTGACTCCATCTGACTCCAGTTCAATCTCAGTATGTGATCACACTGCCATTGATTTTTGCAGAACACTTCAGAGGTTTTCTGCGCGGTTTCACGCCAGCAGCAGGAGGAGAGGCAAGTCTTCACCTGGGTGAAGCCAGAGCGACGAGGACAGAAAATAAAACTGGAAAATGTAATGTTGCTGCTAACCACAAGTGCTTAGGTAGTTACAGTCACAGGTAGATAATCACAGGTGGTTATCCACAAGTGGACATTCGGGCTTTAGAAAATGGGCATTGCCCAAGCACTCTCCTCACACAGGCACACGGTCATAATACGCATTTTTTACTTCTGTAATAGCATTTTTTATCAATTCAGACCAAAACCCACCAAGATTTGAAACTCCATTTAAAAGAAATTGGATACAAATATTGTTGGATTGAAAAAAGTGTTTCATTTTGATCTAGGATTTTTTTGGTATAAGGATATGATATATAAAAGAGAAAAATGGCATAAAGTCAAGGTTATTTTGCATTGAAAACTCAAAAGACTCATCATGAAAAATGCTGAAATAGGACAGAGATTTCAGCTGTGTCAGACCATTTATTCCTGGTACACTTTCAAAGGGAGATCAAAACATAATCACAATGATTTCACAAATGACATTTTGATTTTTGAAAGAACTACATCTTCCAATTAAAAAAAAAAAAAAAAAAAAAGCTGTAGCATGAAGGATTTTCTAATCGGCACGAGTGAGTGAGAAAACTTCAGCAGTTGGATACAACACGCAAAGCCTGGGAAAGGGAACTAAAAGTTTCTGAAATGTAAATACAGAGGATTTTTTTTTTTTTAAGTTTAAAAAAAAACAAAAGAGGTTTTGACATCATGCAATATTGGAGTGTGAGGGCTGCAGAGACTCCACCCTGCATCTGGCAGGCAGGGAGGTAACCGAAAGCTGCTCCAGTCTCCCACGGGCCATCTCCTCGCAGGTGGACAGCCCGGGGTAATGGTGGGGGGTTTCTGGGCGAAAGCAGTCGGGAGCACCCTGGGGAGCCCTATAAACATGACTCACTTGCAAGGGGTGGGGGTGTCTTTTGGAAGGAGGTTGGTGGGGAACAGGCTGCTCCAGTGGCCCTTGGGGACTGGGGCTGTGAAAAGACAGGGAGTTTTTATAGCCCGAGCAGGCTGCTGCTTCTCTTTTAACGTAGGAGGGAAGGGGAAGGGGAGGAGGATGAAGGGAGGGAATTGTTTTGGTTTTTGTTTGGGTAACAAAACCAGGAGAGATGGTTTGGTAGGGTTGTCTAGTACAACTGTTTTTTTGCTTGCATGTTTTGCTGACCTAAAGCTACAGGCAGTTTGCCGTAAGCAAGGCTTATGCTGCGTTTTTTGTTGAAGTGCTCAATACAGAGCTGTTTCAGCAAAAGCCCCTGTGTTTCTGCTGGGAAAAATTGTACTCTTACTGACAGCTTATGTCACTCCCTCAAAGTGGATGTTAGGGGAGAAGATTGTCATAAGTATGCTGCCAAAAGTCTGCTTTTGCCACAACTGTTCACACCAGAGCGCTTCCGCGATTTTAGCATCCCACAGCCTTGGTAATTGTCTCAAATCCCATATTTATGTGACTGCGATTTGCTTTGCCTTTTGCGCTATGGTTGTATGCCGTGCCATAAAGTTTTTTTCACTGTGGTAGAAAAGTAGTTCAGTTTAACCTGTGTTTCTTAAGAAATGGGGAAAAATGAAATGCTAAACTCCAAATCCTATTTTACATTTGTGTGTTTTTCAGGAGTGCAGTTCAGAAATAAAATAGAACTGAAGTAAATCTCAGTTAAACAGTGGACAAAAGTCTGGACTGAATTATTTTCATTTGCTCAAAGCCGAGCTCTTCTGGTGACCCAAAATGTATAGCTAATATTTTTTTTTAAAATATTCCAACTTTGGCTGAAAAATAGTTGTCTTCTGATTTCAGGCAAAGGGATTTCAAATAACAGTGTTACTTGTCAAATGGATATTATGCCACTCTGATTGTTTTGCTTTTGTTAGTTTCATTTTTCATGACTGGCTTTTTTCTAAGACAAAACTCATAGGTATTAGATCAGTAAAATTACAGAAGTAGTTTGTATGAATGCCCTGGGACTGAAACCAGTATAGCATTTTACATAAATTTGAGTATAACACTTTGCTAAATCTCCTCTTGTCTGCAAAGATACGGCTAAATTCTTTACAGATTGTATTTTTTACAGTTTTGAAGGAAAGGCTTGACATTAAGAGAAGGAAATGTGTTTCTAAAGAGCTCTTGTGAAATATCTGATGAGGCATAAAAACCAGCAAACTAATCTAACTGCATTTCCTTGTTCTATACTTTGAACATACTGCACCAAAGAGGAAGTACAAGCATGTGATAGGTTAGGATCCAAAAAAGATGCCCCAAAGATGCATCTTTCATTTTAGATGTGTCCACAGACTCCCTCTGGTTATGTCACAGGGTGATGTGACCATGCTGACATTAGACTTGCTAGTCCAGATGCTGGTAGCTGTCTCTTCATTGTGTCTCTTCAGTCAGAGCTGAGCATTCACTACGCTGCTCCAGCGTTTTCGGAACCAGCCCCAGCTCCCATAGTTCTGAGGCGCTGACGGTAGCTTTAAAGTTAGCTTGAGTATATCATCTCCACTATTCTGTCATCACTGCCATGGCACTGACTTATTTCTACAGGAAAAGTCAAACCTCTAGAGGAAATTTTATAGTTACTAATGTCTGCAATTTCCTTCTTTTTTGTCCTTCTCCCATTCCTTCTGTCCCATTCATGTTTTGCTCCAGACTCCCAGCTTACAGCAATGTGTGGAGGATCCAATATTCCAGTACAATGCAATACATAAAACAAGACGTGTGACAAATTGTAATGACAAGGTTGATCTGGGTCTGTGTGTGGAGGGATTGTTTGCAGCACACGACTCAGAGAAATTGAGAGCTGGGCTACCATGATGAATGCATTTAAGCCATGACATCTGAAGGATCCCAGCAAAATCGCTCCCTGTCTTCTCCCTTAAATGCTTTATAAATGTGGAAAACTGAGTTCAATATATGCGTCTGTTTGCTGGTTTGGAACTGGCTTGACTTTCTAATGACAAATAAAGAAACGTGCTACTTTTCTGGGCATCCCATGACCCCATGCTCTCCAGCTGGTGTCTGCAAGCGCTGTGTCCCAGTTCTTGTCCCTTGGTGGATGCACCCAGAAGTCTATGGGTTTGTTTCCAGCTGGGCTTGGGTTGGTGGCTGGCTGTGAAAAGACTGCTTTTGCAACTGCAGAAGTCCTGCTCCTATGTTATCTTGTGAGTGTCCCAGCACTGGTTGGTTTTGTGACTCCCACCTGATTCCTATATTTCCAGCTGATGGTGCTGGCAGCTTAGGCCTCTGCCCCTATCCAATATTGGAAGGGTTTTGTTACGATCCCAAGGGCGGGATTAAGATGCTAAAACCTGCCAAATATGGTACAACCTTTTAACTTTATTTTCAACAAACAGGGGAGAAAAGGTGGGGAAAGGTGAAGGGAAGGCGAAGGGGAAAGGGGAGAAGGATAAGGGGAAAAAGAGAAAGTTGGAAAAGAAGAGAAGAAACTAGCTACCACCCCTCCGAGTCCGATGATGTTTCGCTAACTCTGTCTGAGGTCTTCAGTCGTTGCAAGCTCCATCGAGGCTGGGGCCCAGGAGACACATGAGGCAGTGAGGAGGCGAAGAGGAGAAAATGGCCCCACACCAGGGAGTGTGTGCTTCTTTGTTCGCGGGGGGCTTCTGCTCATGCCCAGACGTGCAGTTCGTGCCAGACGTGCAGTCCCCCTGGGAGCCTTCTGCCCTTTTCGTGCCTTTGGCCCCTGCGCAGGCGCATGAGGTAGTTTACCTCCAAACTGTGGAGGCGATGTTTTTTCCAAGGTAGAATGTTCAATGCTGGGAAAGGGTGGTGCAGCGGCAACGTCGAGACAAAACCGCATTTAGTATCGGTTCTCTACAGCCTCCCATGAAGCAACATGACTTCTTCTCTGCTTCCCCTTGCTGTGCTGGGCACGGCAAGTATCCCCACCCTGCGCCGGCCGCACGGGGCTGCCATGTCCCAGAGTCCTGGAGAAGCCAGGGAGCTGTGCAGACAGATACACATGTGATGTCCCAGATACGGCGTCCTACCGCAGTCCCCCTCCTCTGTCACAGCCAGGGCAGAAGCAGAGCGAGAACCACATCACCACACATGGAGCCTTATGCTTTCAGTAATTGAAGCCTGAGGTCTCTGATTTCTGAACTGCTGTGTCTGGTGGAGCACAGAGCCAATACATAACATGATGCCAAACAGAAACCTTACTTTGAGTTATGGTTTTCCAGGGTTTGGGCTGAACTGCATTTACCTATAGGAACTTAACCCCTTTAGCCAACACAGTAGCACATACAGGCAGGACTGAACTTCAGGAACATCATCCTGCCCTTATGTTCACTTCAAGTGGCAGCATCACAGAAATGTTCCTGAATGATGAGCTCGGTGCCAAAGGCATTCCATTCTCAAGCTTCAAAAAATGTAGGAGATAAAGATATATCTCTGTAGCTGGTATTTGTTGTAACAGGGTGAAAACATAGAGCTGTATCACAGAAATTGTGAATCAGAAAAAAAAAAAAGTACATAACAGATGGAAATGAAAGCGTGTTTTCAGTAAATGTCATCTGATTAGACTACTCAGTTTTTTGTGCAAGTTCATTTCTATTGTTTCTAGGACCCAAGTAAGATGAACTGTTAAAAGCAAATCATTAATGCCTCTCTTTTCTGTTTTGATCTATTACACGTGATTGTTTAAATGACAGACACAGAAACTAAAGCATCTCTGCTGCCATAGTTACAATGCTCTTTACCTTCTACAGTATGGGAGTGCATCCCATGCTTGCAGGGTGCTCCAAACTTTTCACTGCCAGAATGTACCAGATTTTGTAACTCTGTCCTGACCCAGGAGGGTCATGTTTCACCAGCAAATATGTGAAATAGATGTTTATAGCTGGGCTTTGTGTGTTGCAGCAGCACAGTCCCCTCCCATCAAAGGACTGAGCGGGAGGCAATCACCCTATGGGGTTCCTGTTGGACCAGAACAAAGTGACAGTATATTTTCTCAGTGACAAGAGACATTCAGAGGTGTGTCTGCAAGAGATTAGAGACTGCTTTTAATTCAGCCAAGAGTGAATTTCATCTGGTTTCTGGGACTGTTTCTTCCCCTGTGATCGCTCATGAACTTTCTCATTTTAGGTGACAGTAGCAGTGTCCCGGGAGAAAGCACTTCTTGGAATGGTCATGGCCATGACGGAACCATAGATCCCTTACCTTCTTGGTAGAGTTGCTCAGAAGAAATAGCTTGTCCTCCTGCAGGCCAAATTTGTTTCATACAACATCTGTGACATCTTGAACGATGGTGGTGCTCTTATCCACTTGGAAAGCATATGCGAATCAGAGATCCTATTTCCAGGATGCATTCGGCTCCAGAATGTTGCACTGCAAGGCAAGCCTTGGCCTTGTTGTTGCTGACCACCTGGATGTGTTTCACATCAGGGAGAAAGTGGGGGCAGCAATGATTATACAGTACACACAGGAGAGACAATAATAGTGCCAAAAGGCAGCAAACAAAGGAGTATTGAGACAGGGTTTGTTTTTGTAAGATTATGCTCAATTCAGTCATTCTATTACTACATATATTCTTCTGTTTATTTATGTAATAAGCCGCCCTTGTAAGGCTGTGGTAGATAAAAAATGGAATCTTTCCAGATGTGTGAAAAAAGCAATTACTTGGAGAGGATATTATACACTGCGTTGCTACAAGAGATTTTAATTCACCAATCATCATCAAGACTATTTGGATTTTCCTTACTAAACCACAAAAACCTTAGTGGGGACAATCATTAAACATATAAAGTTATAGCAATATAAATATTTGACTAAAACCATTATTGAGATGGCTCTTGGGAACCTGTGTTTCTGTAAACTTTAAGGGTTATAATGAATACACACATACCTTTCTTTCTCTCTTCTTTCTCTCTTCCCATGAAAGGCCAAAATTGCTTCAAGTTATGTCTGTGAGACTGAGTAGCACTATGAGGTTTTCCTTCCTTGCCTTATCCTAAGAACACAATTTTCATCCCAGTGTATGGTGTAGCAAAAGGTATTTAATGTCTGATGAACAAATGTAAATGTTTAAAAATGAGCTGAGAAAGCTATATAATAGCAGAGCCAGGGAGGCCACCATGTAGCGCTTGTGTTTTATGATCTGTGCTTTTAACAGCACAAGTGTGAGTATATTATAGTTCACATCTGAAAGGAGAAGAAAATCTTTCACGTCTTTCCTAAAATATGCACACCTCTGCAAATTAACCCCTATGAAGCCAGCCATATTAAAGGCTTAATTACAAAGAAAAGTTGTATGACCTTCAACATCTTTGTTCTCTTGTTTTGGAGCATTTTTTCCTTACTGCTGGCTTTACAGGAAGGGAAGAGTTGCTATATTAATTGTGGGCCTTTCTGCCTTTTTTTTTTTTTTTTTTTTTTCCTGGAGAGAGACAGAGAGAAAGGAAATTCAGGTCTGAAACCTAAATCTTTCCTCTACATGGACAAGGGAACTCACAAGAGAAGAGCTTAACTTGGATTCTGTTTTTTGACATATTTTAGAAGCTTATATAAGTTTAAAATAAGGACCTGAGCCTATGATTCAGTGAGCACCCTCTGGGAATTACAGTCTGAGAGGACAAAGTAAGGAAAAGTAACGGTGGGCTGTTTCCTGGATCCAAGATGCCACTCCAGCTCCTCCAGGAGCCAAAAGACTGGGAGATCCCTCTGGCCTGTCTTTGAGGAGTTAATTTGTCATAGATATCCCCCTCTCCAACATCCCTTCAACTTTGAAAGAGATCGTAATCATTTCCAGAATGGAATTTCACAGCTATCTCTGGTAGGACAGGGAAGGCCTTTTAATCTCTCACCAGAAAGAGGTGAGGCCCTCGGCAGGGCTGCTGGGCATTGCTCTTCACTCTGAAGCTGTCCGGTGCCTGTAGGTGCTCACCCTAACCTCACACAGCTCTTCATGCAGGATGCACTGTATCCCTCAAGAAAGAACTATATTGATGCAGCCCAATTGGTTTCCTTCTCTTCCATCTTTGAAATGATGTCACTACTTTGAATTTACGTTGTTAAACCAGAGTAGCCTTAAACATAGTGTATTCATGTGCCAGGAAATTGTGGATTTAGTGAAAGCTCACAAGAAATCAAAGCAAAGTATGAAGCTCTATGTTTTATGTCTTTATTAACAAGTTTACTAAAATTTTTAATTTACTTACTTGTATAATCAAACAAAAGCTCTGTAATGTCTCAGTATATTGCTCAGTTTTAGGGCCCACAGATATTGCAGAAGGGGGTATGCCTTTTCCATAAGCCTTTAAGGGATCTAATTACAATCACATTTCAAAAGTCATTTCAACTGGAAATGTAACTGGAAATCATCCTGATAGCATATCATAAGAACAACACAAAGTAAAGTTTTGTTACTGGCTAAGCACCGAATGTCATTATAGCATCCAGTCCTTCCCCCTGTAAACCGTGCTATTCAGTAGAGGCAACAGCCTTAAGATACATGACCCTTTTGGTGTTCCCTTCTCAGGTTGCTCTGTGTGCAGATACTGTCTTTACTAAAATCTTCTGCGTTCTGCTGAAGATATCCTTCCATCAATAATATCCTGATTTGGCATCCTTTAGTGCATATGTGCCAGAAGTATACCTTGACCCCACTTGGGTTTTGATGCACAGAAAAGTACAGTTTGTCAAAGAAGACACAGGTAGAGCACCTGCAATGTAAAGCAACTATGGAGAGGAGAGGAGAGGAGAGGAGAGGAGAGGAGAGGAGGAGAACTTTCAGTTGGAAGGGACCAACAGTGATCATCTAGTCCAACTGCCTGATCAATTCCGGGATGACCAAAAGTTAAAGCATGTTCTTAAGGGCAATGTCCAAATGCCTCTTAAAACACTGACAGGATTGGAACATCGACCACCTCTCTAGGAAGCCTGCTTCAGTGTTTGATTACCTTTTCAATAAAGAAATGCTTCTTAATGTCCAGTGTAAACCCCCCCTGGTGCAGCTTTGAACCATTCCCACATGTCCTATCCCTGGATCCCAGGGAGAAGAGATCAGCACCTTCCTCTCCACTTCCCCTCCTTGTGAAGCTGTAGAGAGCAATGATGTCGCCCCTCAGCTTCCTTTTCTCCAAACTAAACAAACTCAAAATCCTTAATCACTCGTCATAGGACATTCCTTACAGCCCTTTCACCAGCTTTGTTACTCTCCTCTGGACACATTCAAGGATCTTCTCATCCTCTTAAATTGTGAGGCACAGAACTGCACACAGTACTCAAGGTGAGGACACACCAATGCAGAATACAGCAGGATAATCTCCTCCTGTCTTCAGTTTTATGAAATGTAATGTAAATGGCCTCTGTAGTCAGAGGTCTGTACCCAGCATGTGCTCTGTTGATGTCCATCAGAGACCTTGTGTCATCAAAGGAAGAGATAGTGGGGACAGTGAGATGAAATTTCCCCAGTGAAATTCAGCCTGTCAGCTCAGCCCCTCAACGAGACACTGCATTTAGAGATGCACAGTGAACTTTTCAGGCAACAGACAGCCAAAGAAGTCCTTCAGCTAGAGCTCCCTGGGTAACAGGCAGTTTGCGTCACCTTGAACCCAAGCAGTTAAATTCTGCCTTAACCAGCTTTGGTTTTCAAAGTAGGTGGTCTGAGCAGGAACTGCTGCTCCTGAGGAGAAATACAGGTGGTTGATGGCTGAGCTCGGTCTGCAGCCCTGCAAATGGCAATGGGGTGCAATCTTGCTGGGAGCCTCAGAAACCCTTCCTTCCCTCTTCCACCTTTCCACTCTCTCTGTCCCCGGCATACTGTGCAGCCATAAATCCTGTCCCTGAGCTTCCTCACTCCGTTCGGTTAACTTTCACACGTGATTTTTTTTTTTTTTTTTTTTTTTTCTGGATTCTGCAGTGCTGAAATTTCACCAAGTTTGCAGTAATTTCAGATTTTGGCCCATTTAGCCACAGGACAACTGCCCAAGTCCATTTATTACAAACATATGTTATGAATTCAGTTAAAACAAACAGCCTCTTATTTTCTCAAGTCAAAATAATCACACTCCAGACATACTTAAAGCAAACATCATTTAAAAGCAGTATTTTTTTTATAGCAAATCTGTTCTAGTAATGGATATGAGATCAAAAGCTAGACAAAGCCCGGATGCGGGCTAAATGAAACAAAAAATCCTAGCAGAAAAGGTGAAATCATAGTGCTTGTAAGGTATTCTCAATCTCTGTCTTCAACCTCCCACTTATTTTCTTATTTTTTATATATAAGACAAAACAAAACAAACAAAACAAAAATAGAGGATAGTGAAATAATGCTATGCCCAGAAAATGGGATGTGTCTGATAGTGAGCTTGGAGGTTTTCTGCATCCTTCCCAGCCTCAGTCTGTGGGGATGGTGACTGGAACCAGTACCTTTATGCAAGCACAGTTAGCATTCACTTGTCTGCCCTTAATTTGTTTCAGAAGAAATCACTCCATAGTTTCAGAGTGTTCTAGAAACATAGACAGGCTTTCTGAAGGGAATGCCTCGGGGGGAATGTGTGATGCCACACGGCTGGTTTACAAGTGCCACACTCGGATGTAATCCCTGCGGTGAGTTTCCACCGTCAGAGCAGCTGAGCTTTTTGTGACAGGGCAGATCACTGCCATTCAATGTCACACACTTTGAGACAGTCAAGGTTGAAGCCTGGCTCACCTTTATCAGGAGGATTAGTTTGTGTAGCAGAAATATATCTTTATATCTTTTTCATCAAGTAGACCTTAAGTTGGAGCGTATGAGAGCTGACTTGTCAAAATGGAAGAAGAAAGGTTTTTGCAGTGCTCCTACTTCAAGTCAGCAGAGACCAACATTGTTGGAAAGATTTGGCAGAATTTTTAGACTGTGGCCAGTACTGGTCTGTGCTTTTATTGGTCAAAGAAAGCTCAGAAGTACCAAGTACCAGTGGTGCCCCCCTGCTGAATGGAGAAGTTCTTTTTGTGTCAATGATTAGGAAGGGTATAGCACATAATGCCATTAAAATTTGTTTGGAGGCACAAATTAACTATTTTCAAAGAGCTTTCATGCTCTGTGAAGTCAGATGGATAGTTTCACGGGCACCTGCCCCAGGGCACATTGCCCTCACAGCCTGGATGACTGAGCGGGGTGAGAGTTCGCTTCAAGAAACACACCTTCATTTCAGTCATTCAGCAGGAAAAGTGAAGCA